>BNCR01000104.1:0-106737 GCA_014656515.1 Oryzias celebensis | reverse complement strand
CTGATAAGGCAGTCTCTGGATCATGGTTTGTGTTTGCTCCAAATTCTTTCATTCTTCGTGCTGACGAGGTCTGACTAAAAAGATATGAAACCACCGCAGTGTGTGAAAGCAGCTGTTATGAGGAACATGTTCAGACAGTGCTGGGATGTCAGGAAAGTCCAGTGCAGTTTCAGTGCAGTCCACAATGGGTTAATATTGTTCTAAAAGTTATTGTTTTGAACTTGGAACAGAAAAAAAACATCTTCTGGATGAAATCCACAGCTGATAGTGGATGCTTCCCCTCCTAAAGAAGCAGCTTTCTTTGTTTCCATTTGAAGCTCTACCTGTGTGGTAGCGTGCACAGAGGAAGGTTTGGTTTGTGCGGGATTTTAACTTTACATGTAGAAGATGTACGAATGAAATTCAAGATATTACAAATGTTGGATTTGAAACTTCAGAGCTTATTACATCCTTGTTGTCCTGAAGGTTTCCACCAAGCAGCCAGCAGCCTTCTCTGCACTTCATGACCCAGAATGCTTTGCCCACCTGCTGCGTTTTTATGATGGGATATGCAAATGGGAGGAGGGAAGTCCCACGCCAGTGCTCCATGTGGGCTGGGCCACCTACCTGGTGCAGTCTCTCAGTCGTTTTGAAGCTCAGGTGAGCAGCTCGGTGGGTTCAGCTGAAATCTTCTACTTCCTGCTGTGTGTAATGTCTCTGTGTCGTGTCAAAGGTGCGTCAGAAGGTTTCGATCATAACCAAAGAGCCCGAGTGCCAAGAAGATGACGATCACTCAAGTGAGGATCCCAGGGAGAGCCGCAGGAGAGGTCCCAGGAGAGAATCCAAGCTGGAGGATCAGAATTCTCCTCCTCATGCGGCTCCCACCTCCCCATCCATGCAGCCGCTCACAGCAGCTCAGCCCAAAAAGCTTGGAGAAGGAGGCGTGCGGCGCCGCTCGTCCCATGGCCTGCGTGTCGGGGACGTTGACGGAACGCCAAAGTCTCCCAGTGCAGACTCCATCCCCTCCCCCATGTCCCAACAGCAGGGCTCCCCCTGTCCCGCCGGGCCCATGGTGGCCTTTCAGAGTGAAAAGATGAAAGGAATGAAGGAGCTGCTGTGTGCTGCTAAGGTGAACTCCAGCGCCATCAAACTGCAGCTCACAGCTCAGTCGCAGGTCCAGATGAAGAGGCAGAAAAGTTCACCAGCAGGAGATTACTCCATGTCCTTCCTAAAGCGCCAGCGAAAGTCGCTGTAACCAGGCGGGGCGGTCATGGGGGCTCGGGGTGGACCGCAGGACATACTGTGAAAATGTGTTTTCATCAGACCACCGTCTCACTCAAAGTTCTGAGCAATACATCTGCTGATGTGACCTGAAGCATCACATATCATTTAACATTCTTTTCATGTTTCTGCAGTCCAGCCTGCATTGACTGATTGTAGGTACTCATGGTTAGATTGTGTTTTACTAGCTGCTGATTGCACACCATGTGATTTCACAGTGAGGAAGCTAAAGAAACGGGAAGGACCAGGAGACAAACCTGGTCGTGACTGAGGGCTTGATTTAATTTAGGATAGTTACTGTGTAACATTTCCCACTCTTTATAGACAGCTTATTTCTTGCTAGCTCTATGTTGCCTTAAGTTTTTTGAATCTGTTGTTTTCTGAAGTAGGTGGCCTTTAGTTTTGAGAATCCCATAGTTTAGACTATTTATGGTAATTTGAGACGCCTGGAAAGACCAGACACTGTTCAGGTGGAGTCAGGCACCATCTTCTTGGCTTAATGACTTGTAGTTTGTGTTGCTTTGGTGTCTGCAAGAAATAAAAAGCTGATGAATCTTCAAAGTTTGTGTTCTGATAATGTGTAACGGTATCCTGAAGTATGGAAATGATCGTGTCTGTTCATCCAACCCATCTGTGCAGCAGCCTGGAGATGTTCATGTTGGGAAAGTGTCATCTACATCCGTGTTCTTGATCCATTTAGTTTTATTTCAAGCAGTTTCAGTAATAAAACAAAGCAAAAAGACATTGATATATCAAATCTATTTAAAAATGATACCATCTTCTTGACATCATCACTCCTAATCATAAGCACATTTGCACTTATACAGACAATATACACATATGACACATTGAATCCATTAGTTATAATTGTAAAACAGCAGGAAGAAGCGAATATCTTTAATCCCAGCCTTACTATGTTTAACTTTTTTTACATAGTTACCATAGTCCGTTTCCTATACTTCTATTTAAAGTTATTTATACCAAGTTGATCTTATTAAGTAACAAAGATGAAGTTCTGATTGTCAAAGTATTTTATTACAGTGTTGCAGAAATCATCATTACATTTCATGAAACGGCTAAAGCCGAATGTTTATTCATTTTTATCCAGTAACATTTTAATTCAATAGCCAGACGTACAGTTTAAATCAAATGATGAGTTTGGATGTTGGCTGTTTTTACTTTTTCCCATCAGAGTGTTCTGTTGTGTGAAAAGACGCACTGACCTTCAGGTACGTACAGGTGTTGTATCCTAACATCCTGTTGGGGTTGGACAAAGCTCTATGAAACATCCCTGTTGAGGTGCATACATGTCAAAAACAATGGGAGCAGACTCTGGGTTGTATTTTTTATCTACACTGTGATTGGTTGGAGGTATCAGATACAAACATATTGTGAGCTGCTTTTGTTCCTGCATAAACTACACCAGAAAACATCTCAGTTCTGCATAAATTAAGAGTAAAGAAAATTCAGATGAACGTGGGTGGAAAAAACAGCCATCGAGAAACTCGAAAGTATTCAGAAAGTCTGCAGGATCACTGACAGCTCTGGAGATCACTGACAGCTCTGAAGGATCACTGACAGCTCTGAAGGATCACTGACAGCTCTGGAGATCACTGACAGCTCTGAAGGATCACTGACAGCTCAGATGAATCCCTGACAGCTCTGAAGGTTCACTGACAGCTCAGATGTATCCTGACAGCTCTGAAGGTTCACTGACAGCTCAGATGAATCACTGACAGCTCTGAAGGATCACTGACAGCTCTGAAGGATCACTGACAGCTCAGATGAATCCCTGACAGCTCTGAAGGATCACTGACAGCTCTGAAGGATCACTGGCAGCTCTGAAGGATCACTGACAGCTCAGAAGAATCACTGACAGCTCTGAAGGATCACTGACAGCTCTGAAGGATCACTGACAGCTCTAAAGGATCACTGACAGCTCTGAAGGATCACTGACAGCTCAGATGAATCCCTGACAGCTCTGAAGGATCACTGACAGCTCTGAAGGATCACTGACAGCTCAGACGAATCACTGACAGCTCAGACGAATCACTGACAGCTCTGAAGGATCACTGACAGCTCTGAAGGATCACTTGCAGCTCCGAAGGATCACTGACAGCTCTGAAGGATCACTGACAGCTCTAAAGGATCACTGACAGCTCTGAAGGATCACTGACAGCTCTGAAGGATCACTGACAGCTCTGAAGGATCACTGACAGCTCAGGCGAATCACTGACAGCTCTGAAGGATCACTGACAGCTATGAAGGATCACTGACAGCTCTGAAGGATCACGGACAGCTCTGAAGGATCACTGACAGCTCTGAAGGATCACTGACAGCTCTGAAGGATCACTGACAGCTCAGATGAATCCCTGACAGCTCTGAAGGATCACTGACAGCTCTGAAGGATCACTGGCAGCTCTGAAGGATCACTGGCAGCTCTGAAGGATCACTGACAGCTCAGAAGAATCACTGACAGCTCTGAAGGATCACTGACAGCTATGAAGGATCACTGACAGCTCTGAAGGATCACGGACAGCTCTAAAGGATCACTGACAGCTCTGAAGGATCACTGACAGCTCTGAAGGATCACTGACAGCTCAGATGAATCCCTGACAGCTCTGAAGGATCACTGACAGCTCTGAAGGATCACTGACAGCTCAGACGAATCACTGACAGCTCAGATGAATCACTGACAGCTCTGAAGGATCACTGACAGCTCAGATGAATCCCTGACAGCTCTGAAGGATCACTGACAGCTTTGAAGGATCACTGACAGCTCAGGCGAATCACTGACAGCTCAGGCGAATCACTGACAGCTCAGATGAATCACTGACAGCTCTGAAGGATCACTGACAGCTCTGAAGGATCACTGACAGCTCAGATGAATCCCTGACAGCTCTGAAAGATCACTGACAGCTCTGAAGGATCACTGACAGCTCTAAAGGATCACTGACAGCTCTGAAGGATCACTGACAGCTCTGAAGGATCACTGACAGCTCAGATGGATGCTGATGACGTCCACTCGGTGACAAAACGCTTCTATTTGGTGCGGTGCCTTCAAAGCCAGCATCAGCCGGTCGTTGCTCATGCGCACTGAGCAGATGGGCTGTGTCAGAGCGCTGCCTGTCCCGCGCCTTCCTCCGCCAGCGCAGTGCGCCGCATCCGTTCGCCTGGATCGCTCCTCTGTCTCTGCGATGCGTGAGTAGACGCTCCGGAGTTTCCCGAGTCTGTCCGAACATGGACACGATCGGGGTGTCATTCCTGGACCCGCTGGATGACTACGAGCTAATTCACAGAATTGGGAGCGGAACCTACGGGGATGTGTTCAAGGTGAGTGATCGTCGCGCGCTCTGCGCTCAGAGAGGAGGCTCCGCGCGTGCAGGGTCACCTGTTGTGCGCTTCGGTTCTTGGAGCTGCGCGTGTCAAAGGACAGCAGTGAAGCCTGTCGTCTTAGAGTTCCAAGTGTAAGAATAAAACTTCCCACAACGTGCACGTTTCGTTTGCCGTGCGCACCGAACAACAGTGGCTGTTCACTTTCAGAGGAAACAGACAAAGGATTCTGCTGTGATCTCAGTGCATCGCACCCAGAAGACCTGCATAGCTTGGAGTCCATGAAGCCAGTCAGGATGCAGACATCCTGTTCTGTTAGCACACCCATGCAGCGCCGAGTTCTCTCTGCAAAAGCTCTGCAACAATGTGCATTGTTTCACTTCTTTCGTTGTCACGTTTTCAGCCATCGTTTCCGTCCACAGACAGCTGTTTAGAGTCAAAAACCTCTGGAGGAAAATGAAGCCAAACCTGAAAAACAAGCATGTGTTTAACATAGGTTTATATGCTGAATCGGTTGTAGAAAAATGCTAAAACAGATCCATTCCTATGGCAGAGTAGAGGTCAACCATCAGAGCAGAAGAACTGTTCTGGCTCGTGTGTCACTGCTTTGCCTGCTTTGGGTTGTAAAAATACCTTTTCATCTATCTTTGGGTTCATACTGTCCACCGTCCAGGTTCTGACAAGCAAGAAAGAAACCAATCAGTTTTTCTACACTTAAGTCCAGTTTATCGACACTTTAGTCCAGTTTATCTACACTTTAGTCCGTTTATCTACACTTTAGTCCGGTTTATCTACACTTTAGTCCAGTTTATCTACATTTTAGTCCGGTTTAACTAGACTTTAGTCCGTTTAACTAGACTTTAGTCCAGTTTATCTACACTTTAGTCCAGTTTATCTACACTTTAGTCCGGTTTAACTAGACTTTAGTCCAGTTTATCTACACTTTAGTCCGTTTATCTACACTTTAGTCCAGTTTATCTACACTTTAGTCTGGTTTATCTACACTTTAGTCCACTTTATCTACACTTTAGTCCAGTTTATCTACACTTTAGTCCACTTTATCTACACTTTAGTCCGTTTATCTACACTTTAGTCCACTTTATCTACACTTTAGTCCGGTTTATCTACACACTTTAGTTCGGTTTATCTACACTTTAGTCCACTTTATCTACACTTTAGTCCGGTTTATCTACACTTTAGTCCACTTTATCTACACTTTAGTCCGGTTTATCGACACTTTAGTCCAGTTTATCTACACTTTAGTCCAGTTTATCTACATTTAGTCCAGTTTATCTACACTTTAGTCCAGTTTATCTACACTTTAGTCCGTTTATCTACACTTTAGTCCATTTATCTACACTTTAGTCCAGTTTATCTACACTTTAGTCCAGTTTATCAACACTTTAGTCCGTTTATCTACACTTTAGTCCGGTTTATCACACTTTAGTCCAGTTTATCGACACTTTAGTTCGGTTTATCTACACTTTAGTCCACTTTATCTACACTTTAGTCCGTTTATCTACACTTTAGTCCACTTTATCTACACTTTAGTCCGGTTTATCGACACTTTAGTCCAGTTTATCTACACTTTAGTCCAGTTTATCTACATTTAGTCCAGTTTATCTACACTTTAGTCCACTTTATCTACACTTTAGTCCGGTTTATCTACACTTTAGTCCACTTTATCTACACTTTAGTCCAGTTTATCTACACTTTAGTCCAGTTTATCACACTTTAGTCCAGTTTATCTACACTTTAGTCCGTTTATCTACACTTTAGTCCACTTTATCTACACTTTAGTCCGGTTTATCTACACTTTAGTCCACTTTATCTACATTTAGTCCGTTTATCTACATTTTAGTCCGGTTTATCTACACTTTAGTCCGGTTTATCTACATTTAGTCCGGTTTATCTACATTTAGTCCGGTTTATCTACACTTTAGTCCACTTTATCTACATTTAGTCCGGTTTATCTACACTTTAGTCCGGTTTATCTACACTTTAGTCCGGTTTATCTACACTTTAGTCCGGTTTATCTACACTTTAGTCCAGTTTATCTACACTTTAGTCCAGTTTATCACACTTTAGTCCGGTTTATCTACACTTTAGTCCGTTTATCTACACTTTAGTCCAGTTTATCGACACTTTAGTCCAGTTTATCTACTCTTTAGTCCAGTTTATCTACACATTTTAGTCCGGTTTATCTACATTTAGTCCAGTTTATCTACACTTTAGTCCGGTTTATCTACATTTAGTCCAGTTTATCTACACTTTAGTCCAGTTTATCTACACTTTAGTCCAGTTTATCTACTCTTTAGTCCGGTTTATCTACACTTTAGTCCGGTTTATCTACACTTTAGTCCAGTTTATCTACACTTTAGTCCAGTTTATCAACACTTTAGTCCAGTTTATCTACACTTTAGTCCAGTTTATCTACACTTTAGTCCACTTTATCTACACTTTAGTCCGGTTTATCTACACTTTAGTCCACTTTATCTACACTTTAGTCTGGTTTATCGACACTTTAGTCCACTTTATCTACACTTTAGTCCAGTTTATCTACATTTAGTCCGGTTTATCTACACTTTAGTCCGGTTTATCTACACTTTAGTCCGGTTTATCGACACTTTAGTCCAGTTTATCTACACTTTAGTCCAGTTTATCTACACTTTAGTCCAGTTTATCTACACTTTAGTCCAGTTTATCTACACTTTAGTCCAGTTTATCTACACTTTAGTCCACTTTATCTACACTTTAGTCCGGTTTATCTACACTTTAGTCCACTTTATCTACACTTTAGTCCGGTTTATCGACACTTTAGTCCAGTTTATCTACACTTTAGTCCAGTTTATCTACACTTTAGTCCAGTTTATCTACACTTTAGTCCGTTTATCTACACTTTAGTCCACTTTATCTACACTTTAGTCCGTTTATCTACACTTTAGTCCAGTTTATCTACACTTTAGTCCAGTTTATCTACATTTAGTCCGGTTTATCTACACTTTAGTCCGGTTTATCTACACTTTAGTCCACTTTATCTACACTTTAGTCCGGTTTATCGACACTTTAGTCCAGTTTATCTACACTTTAGTCCAGTTTATCTACATTTTAGTCCAGTTTATCTACACTTTAGTCCACTTTATCTACACTTTAGTCCGGTTTATCTACACTTTAGTCCACTTTATCTACACTTTAGTCCGTTTATCTACACTTTAGTCCAGTTTATCACACTTTAGTCCGGTTTATCTACACTTTAGTCCGGTTTATCTACACTTTAGTCCAGTTTATCACACTTTAGTCCAGTTTATCTACACTTTAGTCCAGTTTATCTACACTTTAGTCCAGTTTATCTACACTTTAGTCCAGTTTATCTACACTTTAGTCCAGTTTATCTACACTTTAGTCCACTTTATCTACACTTTAGTCCGGTTTATCTACACTTTAGTCCACTTTATCTACACTTTAGTCCGTTCATCGACACTTTAGTCCAGTTTATCTACACTTTAGTCCAGTTTATCTACATTTTAGTCCGGTTTATCTACACTTTAGTCCGGTTTATCTACACTTTAGTCCGTTTATCTACACTTTAGTCCAGTTTATCTACACTTTAGTCCAGTTTATCTACACTTTAGTCCAGTTTATCACACTTTAGTCCAGTTTATCTACACTTTAGTCCACTTTATCTACACTTTAGTCCGGTTTATCTACACTTTAGTCCACTTTATCTACACTTTAGTCCGGTTTATCTACACTTTAGTCCACTTTATCTACACTTTAGTCCGTTTATCGACACTTTAGTCCGGTTTATCTACATAATTGATCATAGATGAGAGATAATCAATGATGTCCATGACATCACGTAGCCATGAAACAGAAGACGGAACACTTTTCTGAACCATCAATGTCCAGACCCATTAAAAACCATTAAAAGAAGCTCCAGCTTTAAGTTGATCTTGTCAGACAGCAGGAAGCCTCGCCGCTCTTGGAGCGCCTGATGCAGATCAGTCATGGTCGTCTGACGGGCGCTTTCCCATCAGACCCACTGCATGCTGGAAGTGATGTGTTTCAGTTACTACTCTGTGGTTTGCAGATGTCAGCTGTCAATCAGAGTTCTCCTGTGAAGGACTAAACAATGCGTCTGACTTTATCTGTGGAAGTTCGGATCTTTTCTTTGAAGGCAAAGGTTTGAAAGAGAGTTTGACTCATTTTAAGCCTTAGTCTCACGCACCCTTACACGGTTGACCTGTATAGGTGCTGCAGGTTTTTGGGTTGCGTGGACCAGTGGAGGGTCATATAGAGGAGGGGCCTCATCTTCAGGTGAGGGGCAGGTGTGTCTTACAGGTCCCTTGAGGCTGATAAGGTCACCTTAAGGGACCTCATGAAAATGGAATGTTCCATCGTCATATGTGTGATAAGTGTATCATGAAGTATCAGTAAGGCCAGTGGAAGTGAAACACACTTCTGACGTGTGGCTGATGCTGTCCTGGTGTCCTTATGCCAAACTCTAGTCGTTAGTACAATGTGAATACTGGCTCCTTACTGACCGCGTGTGAATGCACATGACATGGAAGTGTCAGTGGGACTGAAGGCTGTAGGATGTCCACACAGAGCCATTCAGGCCAGTTTCTCACTGACCACAACTCAGTAGGAGCCACAAAGTCTTCAATCATGCCTTACAAAATAAAACACTTATTAACTTCATATTTAATTGTACCTATTATGATAAATATACATGAAATATTGTTTTTGGCAATAATAAAATATAATAATAAAGAGAAAAAAGCCTTTTTCAGACCATCCATTCATTCATTTTCAAAACCGCTTTATCCCTTTCGGGATCACGGGGAGCTTAACCCGGCTACTCATGGGTGACGGCAGGGGACACCCCTGGACTGGTCGCCAGTCTGTTGCAGGGGCCACAGTCACACACACATGCACACTCACACCTAGGGATAATTTAGAGTAACCACTTATCTTTGAAGCGTGTTTTTGGACGATGGGAGGAAGCCAGAGTCCCCGGAGAAAACCCACACATGCACAGAGAGAACATGCACACTCCACACGGACAGGTCCCCCATTGGTGACACTGGTTCAAGTCCCCCAGCCAGGACTTGAACCGGGAACCATCTTGCTGTGAGGAAAGAGCGCCACTGTGTTTCTTGACCCCAGGTGTGCCACTGCGCCACTGTGCAGCCTTTTTTTTGACTATGAAATAGTTAATAACTTTCTGTCCTTTCAAAATAAAGGACATCTGTTACCACATCTCAATGCTGAATATGTCGTAATGGGTAGTGTGACGTGAGCAGTGATTTAAAGAAAAAAAAAACGCTTTATTTTATCATTTGTAGTGATTGTGGTAATTTATAAATCCCATCAACTCAGATTAAACCAAACCACCTTACTGTATTTTTCAAAACTCAAATCCTTGAATTTGTTCAAAGATATAAACTCTGGTTGTTCTTACTGACCTCCACTTGATTTAGAAAAACTTTTCAAAATGTTTCAAAGCTGAACTGCTTGATGGATTGTTGGAGCATTACTGTTACTGTAGTCAGGAGCCTCGCAGAGTAATAGATTACTTTCCTTTTTTGATTGCTTTTTACTTACAGTTGCTTTGTAAAATACAAACATTTTATTTTTCTTTAGCCAAAGAGCCACAATGGAGGGTTAAAAGACCCCCTCGGGCTGCACGGAAGCAGCGTGCACGTTTCATATGACCAGAACGAACGCCTTCCTTGGAAAGGATTTGGGGGTAAAAAGGTGAAAATCTGTAGATCCTGATAAAATGTGGCCATGTACACATGTACCTCATATTGTTTTAAATCAAAGGCTCTTTTTATATTTTTACTTATGTGGATGAACTTAAATGATCTATTTTGTTTTCTGATGTGGTTGGGAAACCTGGTTAGGATTTGGGAGCCAAACACATGTAGAGATGTCGATGTTTACAGCAATAGAAATGCATTATCAACCCAATAGACACGGATTCACAGAGGTCTCCTGCCTTCACCGTTTGGACTTTACTTTTCCCTCTGCTAACTGAGTCTTGCATTTTGTCAACAAGCTGCCATTTTTCTTGAGGAGGGTTTGGGGTAATTGAATGGAATGATTTGAAAGCATGAATAATAATTTAAAAGGTGCATTTCTGATTGTTTTGTGCGCTTTAGAGGGCATCTTTCTAACCTTTGATAATGGATGACAGTATTTGTGAAGATGCAAGTTATGTTGGAGTGCTTTTGTGTTGTCCCACGCTGGGTTTGGTTTGTAGGATTCTCAGAACATGAAGATGTGCTGTTGTGATTCTTCTGAATGAATATGCGGGAAGTTGCACATGTAAATGCTGGATTGTTGTTTTCATTCAAGTTTCTGAGACCTTTTAATCCCAGCTAGATTTCAGTAGAAATGCTGTTGGAATGAAACATTTAGATTAGCAGTGAACAAAATCCCTTATAAAGCTAATTGTTAAATTGAGAAGCACTCTTATGTCACAGCAAGAAGGCCCTGGTTCAAATCCCAGTTGGTTCTTTCTATGTGGAGTTGTGCATGTTCTCCTTGTGCACGTGTGGGTTTCTCCGGCTTCCTCTTGCAGTCTGAAAACATGCTTCATGGTCAATTGGAGTTTCTTGATGTCCCCAGGTGTGCATGTGAGTGGATGTGTGATTTTGTGTCCCTGCAACAGATTGGTGACTTGTCCAGGGCGTACCCGCCTTTGCTCAACAGTAGCTGGGCTGGCTCCAGCGACCCGTGACCTCAGAAGGCATTCAGTCAGTTCTGAAAAAGCATGTAAAATCGCAGTGTTTTATTTAATTGATCTTAAATGTTTAAAACGTACTTTCATAGACATCTAAAAAATTCCCAAGGTTAGAGGCTGCAGGTAGATGTGTTGGAGATCTCAATGTGCAGATAGAAACACTATTTATAGACTCTAGTAGTATAACAAGATACAGTAGAGTTGTCTGAGATGTCTTTTAGACGTATTTTGGTTATCTTACAGACATCTTGTGCCCGGTGGGATGTCTTAAAAGTCAATTCCTCTATGATTTTGAGCTTTCCTAAACAAAAAGTCTAAAAAAACAAGCCTTTTTAAAAATAGGTTGCGTATTATCTTTCTTGAGGTTTTCATGGTTGGACTGATGATCCTTTTTTTAAAAAAGCTTTTTTAAAGATTTTAGGAAAACGTTAGCAACATAGATTGGTGTTAATTTGATTCAACCCTTTCAATAATTTAAAGCTTTGTGTATTTTACTAATAAACCAACTGATGTCATTTTACTCCCGAGTCCTGGAATATTCATTCAATCCTTTTAAATGAACTAGTTCCTGAGTTTGTCTCTGTGTGTCTTTATTTAAAATAGTCAAATCTTTTTCTGGTTTTTAGTTATTTTGAAGCCTCATTTCAGGCACAGCAATGATCCGTGTCAGGGGTGAAGAGGCAGATGTGATCAGCTGACTGTGAGCTTGTGGAGCATCTTTGTGTGCCTCTAACATGTGAACATGTTGCAGCAGGACTCAGCTGTGTACAGTAACACACAATGCCGCATTATGGCTCCTACTTCTGCTGCAGCAGGCTTCTGCTTTGCAGATCTGCAGGAGTTGAGGGTGAAACTTCTTGACACGTGGGGCGTCTAGAAACTTCTGTTTTACCGCTGGTGGTAAGAAAGCCACCTCTGTACTTCTGTGACTTATATAATACTTTTTGCCAAGCAGCCACTCTGTTTAAATACTCTGTTTTTGGAAAGGAAGAAGCCCCATGTCTTCTAAAACAGTTTGTGAAACTCTTTTGTTAAGAACCCAAGTCGTTGTTAAGGATTCTCCTAAAGGTTCATTTAAAGGCGACGTTCGCAATGACAGGATATTACAGCTTAGAGTTTAAGTGAGAGAGTTTAAGTGAGTGGTTCAGATTGACAGCATGCAGTGTGGGCCAGAATGAGAGTAGAATGATCCCACTTGTTTCAGATGAGCCTGTTTCTTCTGTTCCTGGACAGTAGGTAAAGTGAAAGCATGTCACACATTTCAGAACTAAACAGGAAATAAACCTGAAGAGAACAGAAAAGACGGTCTTCATAAGAAACTGTTGACCGAGGCACTGAGACTTTTGGAATAAAGCATGGTGTAGATTGCAGAAAAACAAGGATTTGCATCCTTTGACTTAAATAACAACAGTTTACTTTGTTATTGTTGAAGTGTTTTATTTGACTGCATCTCGCAGTCTGCTCTGACATGGTCAGACTGCTGTCAGATGACCATCTTCAACTGGAAACAGGACAGCAGCATCATGGAGGGATCCTCACTCCCTTCAGACTTACAGCGGCTTCTTTCCGCTAAAGGTGGAGGACCGCCTTTGTCTCCAACCTCATTCTGTTCTCCAACTACACACCAGAGTAACTGAAGAGATGGTGAGCTTCATCCTCACTACTACATGCTCCTTCCTGCCCCACAAACTCTGCATGTCTCTATCGCACCTGAAAACGTTTGTACTTGGAACACGTTTGCAGTTATTTGTTCTTGTGTGTTTGTCAAACATGTTGTGCTCCTCCACTGTGCTCTTTAGATTGAAGTACTAACAAACAGAACTGAAGCATGTCTGTTGTCAGCTGGCGTGGCCTGATGGCAGATATGCTGCTTAAAGCATCAGTTTGACAGATTTCTTTTACTTAACACTACAATAAATATGAAAGGTTATTGAATGAACCACATGACTTTATGTGCTGTGGATCTAAGGGTCTGCAGAAGCCACACAGACTCAGGGGTGTCAAACTCCAGGCCCAGAGTCCCACATGTTTTCCAACCAACCTGCTGTTGAATCTCCTTATTGGCTAAACACACCTGATCCAGGTAATGAGAAGCAAATAATGAGCTTTCGAGACTAAATTCTGTTAGTGGTGTCGGTGTCTGATCCTCTGGCTGTCCCAGCCAACCAGGTTGTTAAAGTTCTGTGTGGGCCACCTCTGTTTAGTGTTTCTTTCATTAAAGTCAGTGTTACTCCTACATACGAGTTTATGTCATAAAAAAAGGGATTTTCCTGTTTTTTTTTTTTTAAATTAATCATGTCTGTTTAAATGCAAGGGAGCTTCTGCTTCCTACTATGTTTGCATGTAAATCTGACTGAGAATACATGCTGGGCTGGCAGTGGAAAAACCCTCTGTGAGACATTACTATCGCTGCAGTCACAGGAAATGCTGAAGTGGAACAGGAAAGAAAACAGGAAGTGAGCACAGCCTTGGGTTGTGTGGAGGCAAATAGCTGATTTCAGTTTGTTTTCACACGTTAGCTGAAGCGGTTTGGAGTGAAGATCCGCGGTGTGACGTCAGTGCAGCCTGTGGAAACCACGGACTGATGTCCTCAGGAAGAATCAAGGCTGTATTCCATTGTACTGCAGTCTTAAAACATCCACCTGTGCTGTTCTACGGTGGAGCACATTTCATCTCCTGATGATTTTGTAGGTTTGCCCACTTAAAAGAAACTGACAGTCTGTCATCCTAATGATTTCATTTGAACAGTGAAAAAAAATCAAAAATGTTCTTTAATAAAATAGTTTCTTCACATGTCAGGAGGAATTCTGGTCCACTCTTCTTTCCAAATGATCTGTCCGGCAGATCTATCCAGCCGTACAGTTCTGATCCAGATTCCAGCTCAGGCGAGGAAAACAAAGACGTTCATGGATCTGTTTGTCTGTCAGTGGATGCATCAGAATGGAGCGGATCAGGAAGCTCATGGCTTGCTTTTTCCAACGGCAGTTTTGTCTGCTCCAGTTCACCAGGATTTGAAAAAAAGACATATTCAGAAATGCAGTTTTGAGCTGAATTTTCTTTAGAAAAATACTACAAGTATTTGTTAAAAACACCAAAAAAAAAGTGGGTCTCAATGGGATTTGAGTCTGTGCTTTGACTCATCAATGCCAGAACATTTTCCTGGTTCTTTTTCAACCATTTCTCTGTAGTTCTTGCATTGTGCCTAAAGCAGAGTTATCTATGATGAACATTACAGACCTCACTCAGCTTTTGATTTGGAGGAGCTTACAGAATCTAACTCCAATGTAACTGCCATTTGTCGTTGTTTTCATCACAATGTTTAAAAAAATAACGTTTTTTGCAATATATCATAGAATTGGAAAGCCGTGAATCCGTTTGAATTTGGCATTGAGTGAGGAAGAGTCACTGTTGACAGAGATCAGCCTGGAGGTAGAACTGCTCTAGAACTTTCTCACAGCATTTCAGTTTCACTGTCTGCAGCTCGATTTGAACTACAGCAGTTCATCCAAAGGCAACACAATCAAATGGTTGCCTTCTAAATAATCCCATAAATGACGTCTTTGATGCATTGAAACTCAGGAATGACCACAAAAACAGTTCAGTGTCAATGCAAACTCAAATTCAGTTCTGTCATCACAAATTTGAGTTTGTAAAGTGCCTGCGCAAAGGCTTCTGGGTTCTAACAACAAACAGCTGGTTCTTAGCATAGAAAACACGTGTCATTTTTAGGGCAGAAAAGGATCTTTTTGTGAAAAACTGGAAAACTGTCTTAAACACACCCTGGCAAGTGAAGTTTCAGTTTGAGCAGAATAGTTCAAGCTTTCTCTGTTTGTTCTGGTGATGGCATCTTCTAAAGGATTTTGTTTTCCTTTTCAGGCCCGCAACATCAGGACGTCGGAACCGGCAGCTATTAAGATTGTCAAACTGGATCCAGGTCTGCTTTTCCTCTGACACAACACGCTGCCAAACAGGCATTCATTTACACTTCAGAAGAGTGGAGAGAGAAACCAACTGCTGTTGACAGCGTCTGCAGCGAGACCTTCCTTTCTTTACCCTTTTGTTTCGGTTGATCTGCTTGGCATGAAATCTGGACAGAGCTTCTGGAGTCAGAATGAAGGAGAAAATCCATTCATCCGTCTCTGTAATCATCCGTCCTCTGAGTTCATCCCATTCATTCGACTTTAATCTGATCACAGCCTTGAAGATCAAGGAAGGAAATGCTTTACATTTTAGAGCTTCCTCCTTATCTCCTTTTAAGGTCTTGTGTTGAAGGTCTTTGGTGAGAGCATAGTTCTGGTGCAACGTCGGGCTGCTGAGTAAACCTTGACTTTGTGTGTCATCAGGCGACGACATCACGTCCATCCAGCAGGAGATTACCATGATGAAGGAGTGCAAACACAAAAACATTGTGGCCTATTTCGGCAGTTACCACAGGTGCTGTGTGTTCCAGCATGTCCACATAAAAAGGCTCAAATCCTGGAGTGATTAAAGGAATCTGTGAACTACTGTTCCCATGCTGCTGTTGTTGGAGTCATCCTGCACTTTTGACAGCTTTGGCTGAATACACAGCATGTATTCACTGTCAAAGTCATTCATTTCATGGCCACAGCATCAGGAAGCACGGATGTGGTGAAGGGGACATGGGGGGGTTGGTCCAGCTCACCGTCTCCTTCGCAGAGGAGAGGAGAGGAGAAGGTGGTGATGAAGAGGCGACTCCAAAAGGGAGCAGCTGAGAGACGAAAAAGAAGAATTTGATTGCAATGAGCTGCTTTGGAATAGTTCAGTCTGTCTTTAGTGAACTCACGATAAACAGCAGTGATGTGTGTTTCTACAGGAACACCAAGCTCTGGATCTGCATGGAGTACTGCGGTGGAGGCTCCCTTCAGGACATTTACCAGGGTATCATTCAAACTAATGACAATTTGCATTATTGTGGAGCTCATTTAGACTCCACATTACCACAGTGAGAAGAAGGTTCAAATCTTGTTAAATAACTATTTTTCGGTGAATAAATGGATCCATGTATTTAAATACATGCATGTTAAATAGCTGTATGTAGTTATTCTTTTATTGTTGTGTGAATGAAAAGGTATTTGTCTGTGAAACTAACCTTTCATGAAGTCTTGTTGTTTGCAGTTACAGGCCCTTTAAAAGAGAAGCAGATCGCTTTCATGTGCAGGGAAACCCTTCAGGTAAGAAGGTTTTAGGATAACAGGAACATCACAGCATCTTTATTATTGTCATTAGAACCGGAATACACTGAAACCTGGACGCCCTCTCCATCACATACAGTATGTTTCTAAATCCAGAACAGATTCTTTTAGTTAGATTTCTACTTAAATCCAGGGAAAGAAGCTTAAAGAATGTTAGGATCATGGATCAGTGGAATTTAATCTGAACTTCTTTTTATTACTGGGTATAATTGCAAAAGGCTAATGTCCACTTCTGTATCTTCTTTTGAGACAATTCATTTAATCTCCTTATGATTCACAGAAGCAAAAATAACTGGTTTTGTTTGGAGAACAAAGCTCATGACCAACAGATCATTTTTAAAAAAATATGGTAATAATTTTAATAAATGAAAAAATCTGTGCCTGTATGTTCTCACAGGCCCTTTAATCCAGAACACGGGGACTTACAACAATGCAAAATGATCGGAGCCTGTAGATCTCTAGATTTAGTTTTAGGAAAAGAGGTTGAAAGTGCTTCATTATGGACAGCAGGAAGCATTTCAGTTTAGGGAAAAGTGATTGTTTATAGAATAAAATGCATTCCATTAATTGTACTGGTTATTAATGGGGAATGATAAATGATCTGCTGCTGAGCTGAATCCCATTCTTCCTGTTTTTTTCCAGGGTTTGTATCACCTGCATGAAACAGGAAAGATGCATAGAGACATAAAGGTCTGTGATACGCAGATACACATTATTGTTCACTGTTTTGTTCTGTTGTGGTGTCGATTAACCTGGACATGTCTGTATTCCCTTTCTCCAGGGAGCCAACATCCTTTTAACAGAGAGAGGAGACGTGAAACTGGGTTAGTCTGTGAACTCGCACATACTGTGAAAAGAGACGCTAACAGCCTCATAAAAATGGGAACTGTGCTCTGTGTCCAGCTGATTTTGGAGTGGCAGTAGAAATCAGTGCCTCTGTGGCCAAAAGGAAGTCTTTCATTGGAACCCCTTACTGGTAAGATGAAGGGCTGCATCCGTCCTGCTACTGCTGAACACGTACTACACATCCAAGGAAGCTTAAAGCGTGGAGGCTTTTAGTTTAACTTTACTTAGCATTAAAAAATGAATCGATGGAAAACTCTCAGGTATGTCCAAATTCATTCCCTAACTGCTAAAAGATGACATAGAGCAGGACTGTCTAGTGCCCTGGATCTGAACACCATCCTCACTACTTTAAAGCCTAATATGGCTTCACATATTTCCTGAAATAAAAACCTAATAAATCTGAACTGTGTTCTGATCATGACAATTTGGATGATTTATCAAAAATAAACCAAAACACATTGTTTTCAAAAGACAAACTTTTCAGACACAATGCATTGTGGTCTTTATTCACCAATCTTTTGAGCATCAATATACTGGATTTTTGCAGAGATTTCCTGGAAATATCCAGGGCACTGGATTTTGGAATTGATTTGGAAAATGCTGAAGGCCCTACGCGCCAAATAGTGAATAGTGAAGGAATTTGGACATAACTTTAGTGTTACAGACTGGAGCACAGGAGCCTGTGTTTAAAGACTTTTGATTTCTTTCTAAATTAAATCAGTTTTAACAAGTCATTGTGCAAAACATTAGCTTTATACTCAGAACAAAACTGAAATGGGCTTCACTAGCAACCAAAATGGTATTGGAACACAGAATTCCAAAGACAAACATGTGAACTTCCTCATTCTTTAATTATTTATCTGCTAATTATTCTGACAATTTCTGGAACTCTGTCATGAAAACTGTGTCGACATCGTCTGCAAGTGTGAAACTTGTAATGATTGATTTAAATATGGTATTTACCTCGACAAAGAGGTAAATAACATGATTTCACTCCCATGCAGATTCTGCTGAGGCCTTGTTATTGGTCATGATGACGCTTTCTTCTCGCTGCTGCTGTGTCTGCCTTCCTCGCAGCCTGTTCATTCCTCTTCTTCTGTTCAGGATGGCTCCAGAGGTGGCTGCAGTGGAAAAAAAGGGGGCTACAACCACCTGTGTGACATCTGGGCAGTGGGCATCACTGCCATTGAGTTAGCAGAACTCCAGCCACCCATGTTTGACCTCCACCCAATGAGGTACATCTGCTCACTCAGCAGCCAATCAAGAACATAGGGATGAACTTTCACACAAGGAATGATTCTACCTACACCCTGCAAAAGGACACAGTCAATGCCATATGTCTGGGTTATTCAGAAAGCATCACGACATGTTTTCGTCTAGTCACTTTACAAATGTATTGCAGGGCACTGATGTTGATGTCAAAGAGCAGCTTCCAGCCTCCAAAACTAAAGGAAAAGAGCAAGTGGTGAGTAAAACTGTGCTTTTTGAATTTCATTCACACTGTCTGTAATCTAGTAGATTCCCTTTTCATTTTTCTCTTTGCCTCACAGGTCTGCCAGTTTTCACAGTTTTGTGAAGATGGCTCTCATTAAAAATCCCAGAAAAAGGCCGTCAGCAGAGACGCTACTGCAGGTCAACATGCTTGTATTGCATGATTTGTGATTCCACTCCTATGAGTGTTTTCACGTGAATATAAATCTCTGCAAAACAGTTTTACCTTTTTTCTTCTTTTTCCAAACCTCTCTTTGTTTCCATGTTCTTTTAATATTTCCATGTCCTCTGAAATGATGCACTTTTGACCCTTTTTTCCATGCTGTCTGAGGAGTTACCTAAAGGTGGTGGTGGGGGGGTACTCTCATACATTATTGCCTCTTTCTAACAGTAAGTGTTCATACTTTAAACAGTTAAATAGGAGCAGCAAAACACTCAGCGCTCAGCTTCATTACTTCATGGCTTCTCACAGGGACACCAAACACATGAATGAATGCAGCCGTTAAGGCCGCGTCACACTGTCTCTACGTACGGTTTCACGCATGAAAATTGGTCATACGTAAATATACGTGGAAAAAGAGAGAAAAGGTGTGGTCTTTAAGTGAAATTCTTCACAGATGGATCATGAATGAATCAAACTCCCGAAGAAGTAAAAAATAAACCCTGCAACGAACACGTAAAGCCGTGCTTGGTTGAACTTCTTCACTTTGACATTCAGAGCACTGGACATAAACCACATCGCGTCAGCACCATGGTCAGCTCCTGCCACGGCCCTGGTGACGCTCTGTTTTAATTAAACCGTCAGATTCTCCTGGTCTGCAGCAGTTCTAAGTCAGCAGCGGTTTGGGAGATCTGCATGAAGGGCCCGGGGCAGACCCAGAGTCCCATCCGCGTCCACCATACCCGGCTCTGCCACCCACACCCTTAGTACCTTACAAATTTGAACTAATTCCAGGGATTTCACTCTATTGCCTCCTAAATCCTCGAGCATCATTGGGAACGTACTTGGGGGAAACTGTTGGAATTAGAAGTTGTAGATGGCTGTTGCTCACACATTTTTTGATGGAATTTTGTAAATAATGACTTGTTGCCTAAAGATGAACAACATTATAATATGACTGTGTTAGGAATGTGGCTATAGTCAACAAAGAACTTTCGTTGCTAAGGAAATCCACAAAATTACTTTTGCTCATTCTTCAAAAAATTACACAGACCTATTCGTCACCCCCAGGAGATCAAAACTTAACATGGTTGCTATGGAGAAAAAACTAACAGGAAAGCTGCCATTTTGAAAAAAGTGTTTTTTTTTTCATGAATTTGTCACGTGCAGCTCTGACCAGGGTGACAGGGGCAGAGGGGGATAGTCAGGGGTATGTGGGAGCTGCCCAGTCATTGATGCATTGGGGGGTGGGGGTGGGGGGGGGGGGGGTGGAGATCACCTGCGGCCATACAATAGCTTGAATTAATATAGTTCTGTCAGATGAACACATTTGTTTTTGGAAAAACCCTCTGCTGGTTCCTGGTAACATGTGGGCTTTTGGATGTCATCGCTGTTTCCACAGCATCCATTTGTGACCCAGTTGCTCACTCGTAACCTGGTGATCGAACTCCTGGATATGGCCAACAACCCTGAGCTGCACAGCCCCCTCACACACACCATCGACGACAATGACCTGGAGGTCAGTCCTGCACATGCATTCATTCCTTTTGGACTATTTTTTTTGTGTGTTTACAAAATGGAAATATTTGCCTAAAGACTTGCTTTGGAATCTCAGGCTCTGAAGTTGCTCCCTGAGATCATTACAAATCTCTTGGTGTTTACTTTCAATCTGCAGTTTTTCGTCATATAATTGTTTTTGTTCAGAAATTCTAACAAAAAAAAAATGCAAATTCTCCGTTGTGGAAATGCAAAATGCAGGGTTTGAATGAGCCCATCTCTTTTTTTTCACACCAGAGCGGAGAAGTTTCTCCTGACAAGATTCAGGCTGCAGAGAAACGCCTGCCTGTGCAGAGGACGCTGTCGGAAAAACAATGTGAGAGCACGCCCGCTACTCCCCACGTCATGAAAACGTGCTGTAATCTCAGACTCAAGCATTTCTGTTTCATGTTTTTTCATTCTGGCTTTTGTAAATGTATGGTAGTGCTTGTATGGATGCATGTGAAGTATCCTGTCTGCTGGCTGAACTTGCTTATAAGTGGCTCTATTGTCCATAGTGAGGCTCAGTATTTAGTGCTGTAATCTCCATGATATTTCCCAGGACAAAAGGCTCTCAGTGGAGCTCTCATGGCTGTCCTGTAACTCTTCTGTACATGTGGGATGGTGGCTGCGTCATAGATGTCACTGTGGGACAGACAGAGCTGCTTCTGTGCTTTCACTGCAGTGACTTCATGTTAGTGAGCTGTCAACAGGCTTTCTGTCACACACTGCTTTAAACGGCTGACTTTCCGCTTTGGCCAACACCTTACATAACTAAACCTGGTGTTAACCTCAGCTTTGTGAACGCTGTTAGTCGTTCATGTAAAACCACAGACCGCTGCACCTTCACGGCGGGGATAAGATTCACTGCTTCAGATGAGATCACTACAAGCCAGAAATGTCCAGTTCAAACTGAGAAGGGAAACTGCAAAGTCACAGCAGGACATGTTCAGCTACATGCTGATCATTATACCAAAAACAGGCTCATACAGATGAGGAAAGAAGGATTTGATCTCCTACTGATTGTGTAGGTTTACCCACTTAATGAGAAATGACAGCCTGTCATTCCAATGACATGAGATAAAAAATCACAAAGAAAAAAAATCCACCTTAAAGAATTTATATACATTTATTTGCATTTAACTGAGAAGTATTTGATCCCTGAAGAATCCCAGAAGATTCCTGGGTTTGAATCCTTTGTACTTCATCAAATCTTTTTTCCGCTAAATTACTTAACACACATGACTATAAACATTATTAAAAACATCAGGATAATTCTTTGAATTTAAAACATCGTTGGAATGTATTTTTATAGCCATGAGTTTTTTAGTAATACATACACAGTTAACACAAATAAATGTAGTCTATAAAAGTTCTTGTTAATTTTAAAAAGATGTTCATAGAATTTTAGTTTAAAAAATGATGTATTCTTTACGCTTAATTAAACACAAATACATATTTAACAAGTAAATCTCAGCAATACTGAGGATTAGAACCAGGTTACATCTGGAGTGAGAGTTCACAAGCGCACGCCAAACCGCTGTCACCATAATCTCACCTTCTTTAGGAAGAGCGTTTGCTATTTCATCTCTGAATCTGACTTTTTTATTTGCGGGTAGAAAGTTTATATATTTGTTCATTTATTTTTGATGGTCGGCGATCTCCATGGAAACGTGATTTCAGATGTTTTTTTAGACCTCTTCAGAAGAGAAAAACCTGATCTCTGAACATCATCGTGTCTTCCATGCATTGTAAATGAAATCCAGACAAAGCTTCATGTAGTGATCAGCATTAGCTGATAGCTCCTCCCACAAGTGAACGAGGCGGCGAACTTAGGGAACACAAATTTGCGGCACGGCGAGAAAGGGGCGTGCCATGTGAATTGGCCACACGAATGGCGTTTGGTGTGAATGCACCTTAGAATAACAGATTATCAGTTTCTTTTTCAGAGGGAAACCTACAAAATCAGTAGGAGATCAAAGACGTATTTCCTCCTCTGTCGACATGGACACAAGAGTTGTACCACATCACATCACTCAACATCTTGATGTTTATTTCTCCACGCCAGACGTTGGTCAGACAGAGTTTTTACCAAAGTGACCAAACAACAGCTTCTGCTTTTGAATCCAACAGTGTGTCTGTCCTCTCTTGTCTGGATCTTCATTTCATTCCTACTTCCGTTCAGCAGCAGGATGTTACTCAAACACTAAAACCCTGTTTTAGTTTGGGTTTGTATGTTTCGCTGTGAACGTGTCAGTCACACTGATGTGGCGTTCTCCTCTGTAATGGGTTTGCTGCAGCTTTCAGCAGAACTTCATTTGGTCTTTAGCATTTTTTGGAGGGTTAACATGATGTTCTCCTGTGTTTGCAGTTGACCAGGTGAAGTTTGGACCTCCGCGGAGGAAAGTCACAGAACCGTATCCTGACATGGTAACACAGTTGACAGTTCAGTACAGCTCAAACAACAATGGCAGAACATGAGCGTGACCAAAGCTTCTGTTTGGACTCAGGGATCGTGTGATGATGACTGGAGTTTGTCTGGAGATGAAGATACCTCACTGTAAGAGTCCACCCATTTTCGTCACCTTTCTTCTGCTGTGGGGTATTTCTGGGAAGTTCAGGAAACATAAGATAATTTCTGAAGATTGTGAACCATTTTATAATAAGTGTATGGATGATTCTGAAGTCGTCAAGAGAATGTTTGAGATGAAACTGAGGCGAGTCCAAACCTGACCAAGCAGCAGACCTGGGTTTCCATTGCGTGATCTGTCAAGTCCATAAAGATTCTGGGGACCAGGATCATGGGATTATATTTGAATAAGATCCAGGAGTTGCTGATTTCAGTTAAAAATTATAAGAAGCAGCTCCAATTATTAGGACCAAAAGTTTAGCCAAATGCCTTATGAAAAACGTTATCCTTGGTGACCAGGATTCGTTTTATTATGTGGTAGTGACTTAGTCCCAGCTGGCCTTACGGGTGGATACTGTACAGGTCACACATAACATGTTACATCATAGAGCTCGGTGAGCCCCTAGAATGTAAATCTTCATTCTCATGAACATGTGCCGACAGGTCACACTTATATAGCATGTAAAGGCAAACGAGGGGGAGGCGTGTTTTTCACGTGTTTTTCACGTGTTTTTCATCTGTTTCAATCCCCCGAACCTGCAGACTGTGAAAGGAGCCTGTTTGAGTTCAGTTTTGAGGCTTCTCCTGTTTGATAAAGGAAACCTTTGCTTCATCCACTGTTTTTCTGTTTGGAGCATCAAAAAACTCCTCAGTTTCAGTTTGGGTTGAAATGAAATGCTGACGTTTGATTCTCTTATTGTTCCGGGGAAAAGCGCATCAGTAGGAGAACTTTTACTGAAAGCAGGTCTGTGCATTTCATTTTCATGAAGCTCCTTAAATGAGTGCAGATCTTATTTGGCACAATCCAGCGTGGGGGTGTGGAAGCTGACAGGCAGGTTTGGGTGGGGGCCATGGGGCCTGCCGTCAGATAAACAGCAGGGGTCTTCGTGTTGCAGGGGCCTGCTGGAATGTGTGGAGCAAGCTCTGCAGATGAGGTAGGCCTCGCCCGCCCGCCCCGGCCTCTTGTGATAGCAGTGTGCCCCCCCAGCTTTCCCCAAACAAACCCCTGACAGAACCACTGCGTTTGTCCCTCCTTCCTAATCCTGCCTCAAACCTGATTGGATCAACCACAAACCCACTGGTTCCAGCGTCTCGGAGCTTTTCCGTTTGCTTGATTGTGGTTGCTTCCAGAGTGGTTCGTGTGTTGCTGCTGACCTTGTGAGCGTCTGCCTTTGTTGTCCATCTCTGTGTCACAGTGCTCCATGTAGACGTTACCAGATTACCTGACTTGTCTATTAATCAGAGTGTTGTTGCTGTTTCAGAAGTTTGACCATTGGGAGGGGGCCATCCACCGAGGTGAGTCTGAAACCAACCAGCAGGTAACCTGGATCTCAGCTCTGTACTGTTATTTTATTCTTTTCTATTCTCTTACAGAAAAGGTCATTTTAAAGATTTTGATAGTCTAAAGGCAGAGTTTCAGTTGGAAGATTCAATTCTTACTTATCACACATAACTTAACATAAAACTGGAGTCAACACAGATCTTAGTGATCCAGTCCTGCCAACATTCCTGAAAACTTACAAGAACAAAATCATTAAAGGAGCTATTGGTAAATGTTATGTCGGGTTTTTGTCAAAAGAAACACTTTCAACCAATCACATTAAATAAAGATGGGAAACTGAAGGAAGTTTGACAATATCAGATAGTGATTGGTTAGATATTTGTGAATCTCAATGGGGATGTACAGACAAATTTACCCGGAAGTGCCAAACAACATTTACGTGAAAAAAGTACGTTTTGGTGTCAGTAATGCTAACTGCTGGACAGTGTGTGGGGCTCAGGAAGCCCAAAATTCAGCCACATTTTGATGAATTCCTCCCAAAAGTAGCTGAAATACTTAAAATAAAGGTACTTTTTCAATTTCCTACCCTCTTTTTCAACCATTTTGACAAGCCACATAAACAATACATAAATGTTTATTTACAATGTTTACATCAGCTGCTAAAAAAACAACAACAAGGCGTTGGCCAGGACCTTCTTCCGATGGAAGCGATCACTAATTCTATTCATGTCAGAAAATCTCTGTTCATTAAACTTTGGACCAACTGGCAAATAGAACATCCCAGGTTAAATAAAGGTAAATAATAACATAATATTAATAATCAAAAAGACGGCCCCCGTCATGGTGGTCTGGCTTCAAAGGAAAACAGAATAATCATGTTTAAAAAGACAATAATTAAGTTATTTCGTTTGTTTTATTTTTTATGGCTAAAGTGATCCTTTAAAAAATAAACGCCGTTTGGCATTTTTGACCAACACTAACTTTGGAATAAATCAAGGCGACTTGTGTTCTTACACCCAAGAAAGGGAAAACAGATGAAAATTTTATCCACTCTAAGCTCTTTCATTTTGGTTCTCAGATTTATAAAAATGCTGCACAGCACCTGGTGCCTATTTGGAAGACATTTACTCAAAATATATATTTCTGTGTACAAAAACATGATTGAAGTCCACTCAGGATATAAACACGAGTATGTTTAGTTTAGGATCAACAATTCATAACAGCAGAAAATACATATTTTTAGCTTGCCGTCTCTAAATATTCCTTTAAAGAAAATGTCCTGCAGTAGAATTACCCAGATTAGAGGGTGTATTTTACTTCAAAGGCAGGTGTACTGCTGTCAGAAGAAAAATGACATTTTCTTTCTACGATCAATCATACTAAATACTAAAGCAGTTTAGTATTTTTCTGAAGGATGCAGGAAGTCATTGCAGGGTTTTTTGGGTTTTGTTCAATAAGTAAAACAAGTAGATTTCTTCAGTGTTGAAGGTTTTAGAGCTCTGGTTCAGAAGAAGATACAAACCATACATCCAGGTCTGTTTAAGACTTGCAGGTCTCCAGCTTCTGGCTTTAGCTCCTTCTGGTAGAGCTGGTGTGTTTGGATCCAGTCTTTGTGTTTGTTCAGGCTCATTTAAGTTAGAAAATGATGGACGGATCCATCAGTGTCTCCTATAGGCTCTGTTGATTCGTGCCGCTGGCGTTTGCACTCTGAGTTTGTGTGATGGTGCTTTCAGGGAGGGATGAAGAGCGGCATGATGAGTCCAACAGCCTCCCTGCCGGCTTACAGCTCCTTGACTTCCAGCACTGAGGAGAGAGATCTGAACGTGAGGCCCAGCTGCACGCTGGGCCCTGATGCCTCTGTTGCAGCTGAACCTGCCTCCGTTGCAGGTACAGCACACATCTTTTGTTCCAAGCTGAAGCGTGTGGGATCGTCTATGTGCACCGCTCCATGACAATCATATGACTGCGGAAAAATTAAGAATTTCCTGAATAATTAAAGCGTTTTTTCCCTAAAAGTTTTGTCCAGGTGCTCAGCCACTCAGGACATCAGACAGCACTGCAGGGATTCGTGCCTGCCTGTGGAGGATGCGCTTATAGCAGACATGAGGCCGCCGACCGCTGTTTCCCCTCCAAGAAGAGATGCGCCTCAGTCACCTAAATGGAGCACGCTAAGGAGGAAGACGGAAGACTCTGTGAGTTCATGTCAGATGTGCTCATCACATCGACACATTTGGAGATAGCGTGTGGAATTTGCTAACCTAATAACCCTCTAATGAGTGCAGTGTTTATGGCAAATGTTGAAACCGTGGGGTCCTTTGTTGATTGATGACGTCTGTGGTTTGCAGTTCTTATCATTCCTTGTGTTTTGTCATGTCTAACCTTCATTTGTAGAGAGCTGGTTGTCATGGACTTCCTCCCACCCCTCAGGTCCATGTAAGTGTTAACTCTGAGTGCATGTGGCCCTCAGTGCCTAACTTTATGTGAGTTTCAGTGTGTCTGCTGTCACTGCCACAGTGCTGAACCCATTCAACTTCACTTCACACGTTTACGGCTCCATTTCTGCGCTGGATACCAAAGTCCCCATTCAGTTTGAAACATGTTAGGTTCTGAAAAACTGTTTTCACACAGAACTGAAGGAAGAGGAAGCTTTCAATCATTATTTATGAGTTATATCTTTCAAATGGAACCTGAAAGATACAAGAAAATCTATGAGAAACAACAGAAAGAAAACTCAGGCATGGATTTGATGCATTTCCTGAAGTGATTTTGATTCATCTTTCTATCAAACCCAGATTTATTACTGGGCTCTCAATTTCAGCTCTTCTGTTTACTAGGCTGAAAATGGAAATCCTTCTTTGGGGCAGTCACGTCTGATTTCTTCATGTTGAAAATAACAAAACCAATTGTGATGGATGCTTTTCTGACCTGTCCTCCAGATGGGGGCCTGCTTCTCTAAAGTCTTCAATGGTTGTCCTCTAAAGATTCACTGTGCTGCCACCTGGATTTTCCCTAAAAGCAGAGGTTAGAAATCCAGCCTTCCTCTGAGCTCAGACATGATCAGCGTCTAATATTCTGTTCTTCTGCAGAAGGAAAACTCTTTTTACTTTGCAGATCAGTATCTTATTCTCGGGGCAGAGGAGGGCATCTACATCCTGAACCTTAACGAACTTCACGAGGACACACTAGAGAAGGTATAACAACAGCAGCAACAATGATGAGGAAAACGTCTTAGAGTGAGCTGTCAGTGGAAGGAGGACCCACTCCCATTTGTGTGCTTGCTTTCCCCCTGCAGCTTGTGCCTCAGCGCTGTACGTGGCTTTACGTCATGAACAACGTGCTGATGTCTGTGTCAGGTAACAGCTCTTTGAATGCTTGATCAAGCAGGTCAGATCTGTGTTTTTAATACTCAACGTTTTCTGCAGGGAAGTCGTCTCAGCTATATTCACACAATCTGACAGCTCTGTTTGAACAGAGGGGACATCTGCAAAAGAAGCACAGCAACTTGTCTCTCAGCACAAACCGCTTGACTGAAAGGATCAGTGCGAGGTAGGGAATATGTTTGGAGCATTTCTACTAAAGAGAGAGGCAACAGTGTGGTAGAAATGGGTTTTTGTTGTTTTCTCACTAGCACTAACGCAATATGTCATTGTCTTATTGAGTTAGTATTATGGGTTCAAATCAGCTTAAATGAATTGAATGAAGAACCAGATAGTACATTTAAAAAAAATTAACAGTTTTAAAATCCAAACTAGAATCAGAAAAGCTCCAGAGCAGCATCTGCTGTTGGTGCTGTCTGTCATCGCTGCTCTGAAGTACACGTCTGTATTCTGATCACTACTGTGCTGAATTGAAACTGTAAATAACTGTAAATAACTGTAACTTAAAGAGAAGTGGGAGAGAAACCAAAAACTCAAGTTGTAAATAGAAAACAGCAGCTTTTACCAATAAACACTAGTTTTATTTGGTGACAGTTTTAGGTTTATAGTTTTTTAATTCAAGTTTCAAGTTTACTTTTCCCCCCAATTTTTAATATTTCTTTCCCGTTTACAACTGCCCATTGAGACAGCTATGGTTGTGATAGTAGGCTATATAAATAAAATTACATTGAATTGAGTATTGGGGAATCACACTCCTCAGCCTCCCTGGGAAAGTCTATGCCAGGGTACCAGAGAGGAGAGTCCGGTCAATAGTCGAACCTCAGATCCAGGAACCAGTGTGCGGTTTCCGTCCTGGTCATGGATCTGTAGATCAGCTCTACACCTTCCTTAAGGTGCTGGAGGGTTCGTGGGAGTTCGCTCATCCTGTCCACATGTGTTTTGTGGATTTGGAGAAGGCGTTTGACCTCGTCCCTCGAGGTGTCCTGTGGAGGGTACTTTGGGAGTATGGGGTCCGTGGATCCTTACTCAGGGCTGTCCGGTCTCTGTATGACCAGAGCAGGAGCTTGGTCCGCATAGCCAGCAGTAAGTCAGACCTGTTCCCAGTGCATGTTGGACTCCAGCAGGGCTGCCCTTTGTCACCGGTTCTGTTCATAGTCTTTATGGACAGAATTTCTAGGTGCAGCCAGGGTCCAGAGGGGGTCTGGTTTGGGAACCACAGGATTTCCTCTCTGCTCTTTGCAGATGATGTTGTCCTGTTGGCTTCATTGAGCCGGAACCTCCAGCATTGGAACGGTTTGCAGCCGAGTGTGAAGCGACTGGAATGAGGATCAGAACCGTTAAGTCTGAGGCCATGGTTCTAGACCGGAGAAAGATGTTTTGCCCTCTTTGGGTGGGTGGAGTGCTCCTTCCCCAAGTGGAGGAGTTTAAGAATCTTGGGGTCTTGTTCACGAGTGAGGGAAGATCAGAGTGTGGGATCGACAGGCGGATTGGTGCTGCGTCCACCGTCATGCGGTCGCTGTACCGGTCCGTCGTGGTGAAGAGATCTAAGCCAGAAAGCAAGGCTCTCAATTTACCGGTTGATCTACGTCCCAATACTCACCTATGGTCATGAGCTCTGGGTCATGACTGAAAGAACAAGGTCAAGCTACAAGATACAGATACAAGCCGAAATGAGCTTCCTCTGTAGGGTGGCTGGGCGCTCCCTTAGAGAGGGGGGAGAAGCTCGGTCCACAATGAGAGGAGCCAGTTGAGGTGGCTCGGGCATCTGGTTCAGATGCCCCCTGGACGCCTTTCTGGGGAGGTGTTCCCGGCATGTCCCACTGGGCGGAGAACCCGGGGAAGACCCAGAACACGCTGCAGAGACTATGTCTCTCAGCTGGCCTGGGAACGACTTGGGGTCCCCCCAGACAAGCTGGAGGAAGTGACCAGGGAGAGGGAATTCTGGGCATCTTTACTTAGACTGCTGCCCCCACGACCTGGAAGAAGATGGATTTAAAAAAAAAAAAAAATTCAAACTTTCATTGTCTATTTCCTCAAAGGTACAATCTGGTTTTTCATTCACTTTAAGCTGATCCCGATTTGACCTTAAAGTGTTTTCCTTTTTTCTCAGGAAGTTTGCCATATCTGTGAAAATTCCTGACAGCAAAGGCTGCAGACGGTGTAGTGTAGGTAAGAGACTCCAGACTCATTCCAAGTCTTGCCCCCTCAGTTTTTCTGCAGTTTAGAAATGTTTTCAGGGTGTTACTCACCTCTGCTTCACCTTTAAATCTGAAGCCCACTGAACACTTTCCAAAGATGTTTATCCGTTTAGCTCTATAGATTTGGAAATGTGTGAAATACTTAAAGAGTCTACACTTAACTGTGACTTTACTTTGAGCCAAACACAGAAGTGATGGAGTCCTCTCATAGCAGCAGATGTTTTAGAAAACCACTTCACATATGCATTTAGGTCTGTCTGTGAGCTGTAATTCATACAAAAGCATCACCCTTCTGTGTCTTGCTATTGCAGCAGAACTTTAAGGAATTGTCAAACCTGTTTTGAGGCTGAAATCAATATGCTGATTTGGTCGTAAGCGTGTGCACTAAAACCTGCCTGTGTGCGCAGAAATAAAAGGTTTTTTAAATCAAATGAAGACTTTCTTAATGTGAAAAGACCAAACTTGGAGGTAAAATATCATCAGTGCATTTTTAAAACACACACTGCTCATATGAATTTACATTCACATTTGAAACTATTCTGAGACTGAATCCTCTGGATCTTTTCACTGTCTTGTTGACAAAGTTGATAAACCCCATTATTATCAGTACATGTCATCTCGGTTCAAGAGCCACACAGTGCACTTGTTGCATAATCCTGGGCTTTATTGCTCGTGCGGGTCTTTCCTTGTCAGGACCTTTAAATATCTCAGAAGTTGTCCTCTCTGCTGTGCACACATGTTATAATATATTTTAGTGGCTCATTATATCCTTATTCCTCATTATTCCCTCCAGCAAGAAACCCGTACACGGACAGTACATTTCTCTGCGGGGCAGTTCCCTCTGGACTGGTGTTGTTGTTGTGGTACGAGCCTCTCCAGAAGTTCTTGCTCCTAAAGGTTGGTGCAATAATTGTCCCTCTTTTAAAAACTAACCACACGCTGTTTCTTAACCGAAAGTGTAAGGACATTCAGTTTAATGCATCAGATAGACAATACGAAAACAAATAAATGTGATTGAATTGTTTTTCTCAGACTTCTGTCATTATTGGTTTAAAATAGCTTTAAAACTTGTATTCTTACTATATTCAAAACTGTGTGGAATCACTGTGATGGAGAAATACACAAGCGCTGCCATCTTTCAGCTTTGTTTCCCTGTGTGCATTTCTCTGCTATAAATCAGTCCGGCAGTATTGGTTGTTTGCTCTAACTAGAGTTTGAAATGTGTCCCATACATCATGGTAAACGTCAGCATTACAGACCTAACAGCTGCTAGCCTCATGCTGGGAGCACAGGCTGGGTCAACACAGATTCAGAACTCTCTTTATCACCTTTGATTGAGTTTACTCATACGTTTTCTTTTTCCGTTGATGTAAAGTGCTATGCATCAGAAAATGAACTTTAAAGTACAATGTCTTATTTTGCGGTAAAATGTTTTGTCACATTAGATTAAAGGAGATTAAGATCTGAGAGGCAAAAGAAAATGCAACAAATAATACATTCAATACATGCTTCCCTCCTGGAGATGCTTTGACTAGTGATGCCTCCATCCAATATTCAATGTCAGGACTCAAGTGATACCAGACAAAATGACTCAACTGGACATCTGGACATTTTAGTTTAGTCATCTGATCCAGCATTGCTTTAACCTGTGTTGAGAGTGGAAGGGATTTGGGTTCAGCCGCAAATAATATTGATGAAAAAGGAAACATTTTGGCTGAAACGTTCATTTTCCTTTAGAGAAACCTGCACTTAATGCTGGGAGGACTTTTTCAACCTGAAGTTGTATATGTTTTCTTGTTCAGTATTGCAATATTTTCTCATTTTTTATACATTTCAACATTGAATTTGAATAAGCTTCAATTCCATCGTTCGTTTGCTGTAAATGCTGCAAACAAAGGCAACAGTTATGCACAATTTGAATCTTTCTTCGGGGACTTTTCTTTGTGGTGAGCTGCTTTGAAGGTTTTGGTTTGGTATTTAGCATCGGCAGTTATCAGAGATGAGATGAGTGAAACTTGAAAGACAAAGACATGAAAACAAAAAAGCACTGATGTTGGTTCAGGTTCTGTCGTGTCTTGTTGGCTGCTGGGTAACGATGTGCTTCTGGGTGTGAACCTGTTGTTGTGGCATTTCCAGCTGTAAGTTCACATTGACTTAACAGAATCCTCTTCCTTCGGCTGATACAACCTGACGGACTTTTCCTTTTGTGTCTGTTTCAGCACATACCCATCAGGTTAGCAGAATCTCTGCCAGTATTTGAGCTGCTGGTGGTGGCTACAGATGAGTTCCCCCAGCTTTGTGTGGGGGTGAGGGAGTGTGGCGTGGAGACACCCCCAACCAGCAGACAGCTCATGTTTGATATCATAGAGCTGAACAGCACACCATCATCAGCACCAGGTAAGATGAACGCTGTCAGATCTCCAACGACTCTGAGGCTTTAAATGGAAAACCTTTCTTTACACGGTCAGACAGTGGAGGACTCCGAGCCATTCAAGTAACACAACTGGATCGAGACACTGTGCTCATTGCAGTTGAGAGTAAGTCGGCCCCTTTAGAATTCTATGTACCTTCCCATTCTTTCTTTTTCAATCATTTGGTTGTTCGCTCAACAGAAAGTGTAAGAATTGTGAACCTGCAAGGAGTTCCATCAAAAGAGTTTACGGCTGAGATGGTCTTTGACTTCCCCATTGAAACATTAGGTAATGTGGAACAAAGTGAAAAACACTGGAAACTGGACCCGGGTTAACTGCACTGATCTGTGTCTTAACAGTCTGCTTACAGGACAGTGTCCTGGCTTTCTGGAAGCATGGCCTAAAGGGGAGGAGTTTTCATTCAGATGAAGTAATTATTCACAAACTGTTTTCCTTCAAAAGTACCCGTACTTTTTATTTCTTTTATTTTTTTGTTATTATTCTTTTTTTTTTTTTAATTTCTTTTTACTTCTTCTCATAAAATCTTTTGTTTATACACAGGTGACGCAAGAAATTACAGATGAAAGTCGAATGTTTCGGGTTTTGGGAACAAACAGGTATGCCCATATTAGAGACAGATCCAGTTATGATCTGCAAAATGCAGCGGTTACAAACGTATCAGTGAAGACCCTCATTCATCCAGGATGGTTCCAAATCGGAAAAACTTTGATAAAGTTCATTTGGACTCAGTTTTTTTAAGTTGAAGACATTTTGCCTCTTAAACAAAAGCTTTCTCAATTCTGAATTAAACTGGTTTTTATAAGCTGCTCAGAGGGAGGAGTTGGAAAACCAGGTGACCAAAACAAAGACCTGAGTGGATTTAGGTCACATTAACCTGCGAGGTCATGTTGTTTTCTGCGTTTTAGACAAGCTGTGACATTATTTTCCTGTGATGTTTTTGACTGAACAGAGACATCATCCTTCAGAGTACGCCCACTGGTGACCCTTCAGCCTTAAGCAACCTGTATATACTGACTGGTCACGAGAGCAGCTACTAAGAGACCGCGGGGACTGACATCTACATCAGTCACACTGAAGAAGAATGTAGTTTGTTTCGTGACCTTGAAGTGGAAATGAAGTCCTGTTTCACTGGAGATGCTGCAGCACTTCCCTACTGAACACACCAAAACCACGCAAAGAACTTCTGCAAATAGCAAAGTTTTAACTGTGCTGTTTAGAAAGGTCACTTACAGGTTTTTCTTGGCTAACACAGCTAGCTTTTAGAACTGCAGAATAACTCCTCAGAACTTCCCGACAGTATGGAGATAGAATTTAAGCATAACTTCTGTAACATGGTGCACGTATTAAAAACCTTTATATAAATATTCTCAGTAAGAAGCTCTTACTTCATGAACATGATGAATTGAGGCCTCGGCTTAATCATGTGTCACATTGGTCCTGATAGACAGCTTCTGACTTTTTTAATAAAACTGTTTTTCCATCTTTTTCATAGAAGTATAGAGCAGGACATGTATTTATAACTGTTTATTAAAAATATCTGTAAAACTAACATTAGTAAAAACATTCCTTAAGGATAAAATACAACAAAGTTGTTTATTTTTTGCAAGAAAAATACAAAATCCACTACAATAAAAATGTGTTTTAAAAATTGATGTTATTTTTCTGGAAAAGGGACTTCATAAACAGTCACTTTTCCCTACAGGAGCCCTTAAAACTGACATACTTTATGTTTTCATCTCTGGTGTGTATGATGTGCATTTATTAAAACAATGTTATTTTAACAAGTTGTGCCTTTTGTAAAAAAACAACACGAAGGTTTATTGTTTAAGTTGTTTACAGATTTGTGTTTAAAAGTGTGAGTAGATTGTTTTTTCATAAAAATCAACTATTTTCTGTTTCCAATCAGACTGAGCTTCAACAGTTTCAACATAACAAGTGGAGCAAAGCGACCACCGTAGACACGCTTTATGGGATTTCAACAGAGCAGCGGAGCAACACTGACACGCAGCCACTTACTGAAATGTAGTTGGATGAATGCAGGCTCTTAAAAACGCATTTCTGTGTGTCTTTAACATGCTCTTGTGGTATTTTTATAATTTTCATTATATTGCTAACAAACATACACAAAGCTCAGCACAACACTGATCCACGGAAATACAGATTGGTGCAGAAATGTTAACGAAAAAGAATTCCTTCTCACAGGGTTAAAAAAATGTTTTTAAAAAATTCCCCCTCTCACCCTCTGTGGGTGGTACCTCACCCCAAGCTTGGCTCCTCTACCAGAGGCCTGGGAGCTTGGGGGTCCTGTGCAGAATCTAACGCCGGGCTCACACCGCATGCGGTCTGGTTAATGCAGGTAACTCACACTGACTATGAATTGCTTGCAGTCCTGCTGCAGATATGCTCAGCTGCAAACTCTGAACTCACATAGGTTCACGTCAGAACCCAGCATTTAAACATGACGTCATGGCAAACAAACCCTCATTGCGCCGTGATTTTGGAGTATATCCACAACCCTTCTTTTCTGCGTGACTCGTCTTCATACGATGGATTTACAAAAGTGGCTACACTTTTCTTAACTTTCTAATTTTTCTAATCTGATTGTGAATGTCCATATTATATAAATGCCTGCGATATCTCAGCCCAGGCTCTGTCCTTTTGTTGTTATCCTTATCAAAAGAATGTGTTGTATCAAAAAGGATGGGGTCGTTTTGGATGAGCCTTGTACTGTTCACAACACGGTGAAACAGTGAGTACAGCAAACAAGAGATTTTATTTTGAAAAATCTACCAGATGCACTTCACATTCGCTCGTATGATTTCCAGTTTAGGTCGTACATTGCCGCAACTTCACAATAAAGTGCTACGGCTCTGCTCCAGCGTTGTGCAAAAATTTGAAGCCAACAAAATGAATACAGAGTGTCGTAGAGGCCGAGATGGACTGGATGCAGTGTGAGTGCCTCTTGCACTTTTCATGTTACATGAAGACTCCGGCATCCTCCCGGAGCCAGACCGGAGACCAGAGCCATTCGGTGTGAGCCTGGGGTTAACTGTTACTGCATTTTTCTGGACTGAGATGTTGGAGGTCTTTCCAGGGATCTGCTGTAGACACTCCTCCAGTTTGGGGTTCCAGCCCCGAGTCCAATTACCACAAGCACCACTGTCACCTTCACCTTCCAGCTTCCTCCAGTTCTTCTCTGAGTTCCTGGTATTTCTCCAGTTTCTCATGTTCCTTCTTGATGTTTCCATCTCTTGGTGCTGCTACATCCACCACAACAGCTTTCCTCCGTTTTTTATCCACCACTACAATGTCTGGTTGGTTCCATTACCATCCTGTCTGTCTGTAACTGGAAGTCCCACAGGATCTTTGCTCTCTCATTCTCTACCACTTTCTGAAGTGTTTCCCATTTTGACTTTGGGGTTTCCAGTCCATATTCTGCACATATGTTCCTGTTTACTATTCCAGCCACTTGGTTGTAGCGTTCCATGGATGCTTTCCCGGCCAGCATCTTACACCCTGTAGTTATGTGCTGGTTTGTTTCAGGCGCGTCTTTGCACAGCCTACTCCTTGGGTCTTGTCTGGTCTGGTAGATCTGAGCCTCATTCGATCTGGCTGTATCTCTTAGGCACTTGCTTTTTCATTGCACCTCTTTGGGCCTCTGTCATCTGACTCACTTCTCTCCGAGCTGTCTTGTTCTTAGCATCCAGCCGTTGCTGCCATGGTGGGCATTTTTCCTCCCATGGTTGCTCTTATAGCCAAGCATCTCAAGGATCACTGCTGCTGAAGTTAAAACCAGTTCATCAACTGTTGCAGTTGCTGTCAGGGTTGCCTGGTGTTCATTCTAGACACGATCTTGTATTTCGGGTCAGTTGCTGCCTATCTCTGCGAAACAATGAATATTGGGGCTGTGTTCCCAAGTTCTGGTTGGGACTGTGGTATAGCATTAAAGGGCTCCAGTGATTGGTCAATGACATGAAGAGCCATTCGTTTAATGCATAAAGGGCTTTATTTGATTTGGTACTTCAAACTACAAAGAGATAGTTTAGCATGCGTGCAACTGGAGACCACTTACTGCCTCTCATGCCAACTTTGTATATATATCTATCTATATATATATACCTTTACACACATAAATGTCAAACTCCGTGCTGTTTCCATGCAATGGCAAGAGGAAGTTCTTATTTTCTGCCCCCATTATAAAATGTTCTTGCTCCACCATTACATACGCAATATCAAAGAAACACATATATATCAAGTGACATAACACTATGTGATGTCCTCAAAAGAAAAGACAAGAGAAGCAAGGAAGCCATATGGCTCAGCAGAGATAGAGTTCTACTTTTAGAGATGAGATCCAACTTTTTCAGAGAAATCCAACCTTCAGAGCAAAGATTCTAATGTTAGACAAAAGTCTACAATTACAGATAAAATTCTACTTTCACAGAATGCATTTCACCCATTAGGATATGATTCTACAAAATTTCCACCTATTAACGAATCAAATCTTTAAAAATAAACTCCTACCTTTTGAGATAAAATCTACCTTTAGGAATAAAATTCACCCGTTGAGATAAGATTCTATTGTTAAAAATAAAATCCTGCCAGTTGAGATAAATTTCTACCTTCATACAAGATATTTCACCATTTGAGATAGATTTCTACCTTTTTAGATATAATTCAAAGTTTTGAGATACAACTCTGTGTTTATAAATGATATTTCAGTTTTTGAAATAGAGTTCTACTTTTAGAGGATAAAGTTCTCCCTTTGAGATGGGATTCTACTTTTACAGATTAAATTCTATGAAAGCCTTTAATCATGAGATTCTCTGTCGAGATGAGAACCTACGTACGGCGTCGGCGTCTCACTCAGAACGTCTCCTCGTCCTGTGTACGTCAATTACGCGTGACGTCAGGTAGGGACGATCCATTCGAATCGTTCGCCATTTCATTCTTCGCAGGTTCAGGCCCGCAAAGCCTCATTTTGTTTACAGGTATGTATTTAACACATTGAGAAGGAGCCCATCACAAATGCTTCTGTCAAAAGCGCTGAAAGATCGCAAATAAACCGATTCTCGCTTCCGGTAAACCGAAGAAGTGTTGAATGATTAGCCACAACAAGCTAACATGCTAACTCGTGTTTCACGAAACTAGTGCTAGCAAGATAATCGCTAAAGCATCAGTAAAATGTGGAATTTTTGTTGGCTTAAATTATTCACTGTGGTATATACAGTGATGTATATGTGTGGCACAGCACCACAATGTTAATAAGTCATCTAGAACAGGTAAATATAGCCAACCTGTGGCTGTAGTCGATTGGCTAACACACCACTTCGTTCGGTAGCATTCAGCTAGCGTTTTCCGTGAAAGGCAAAGAGAAGTGTGAGCAATGTAAAGTTCACACTGCAAAAATGTTCCTGTTATTATGTAGATGGTTTGCTTAATCAACCATGAGTGTTTGCTTTTTAATTATTGTAAATCGTACTATTAGCAAACAAAGCAAGCTTTTCTGTCGTTCACCTCTGCATTAGTGAAACCGTCATCATGAACGTTTCTCAGTGAATCTGCTAAATTAGCTTCATGTTAAACGTTTTAATGAAGCTTTTTTTTTTTTAAATAACGCTTGTATAAATAAAATTTACTGGAAATCTGTCAAACTGTAAGAGAATTCGGAAACCCCACGATGGTTTTACTGACAGAGTAACTGAAGGCCCTGTAGTGATGCTAACATCACTGCATCAGAAATATTACAGCAAACCATCGAGTGTCTAAAGCTGCAGTTTTCCCTTAGATGTTCTGTCACTGCAACACAAAAATGGATTGGCCCGTATTTCAATACTTTGGAACATTTACTTTTGTTGATCATTGTGGGAAGATAGCAGTAGTGCGGCAGCCATCATTTCCGTCAGTTGTATAGTAAACTTAAAGACACAACTTTAAAAAAGTAAACTTTTAAAACATTAACTGTCTTTGACATAAAATGGGAATGATGACGTTCCAACTTTCCTGTTGTTTTCAAGATAAACACTTATGTTTGCAGCTCGTGCCTCAGGCCGTCTGAAGTTTGTCAAATAGTTATTTGTTGCAGCTAGACTTGTAACAGCCATGTATCTGTTGATGTTGCATTAGGGTTAATTGATTTACAAATGATGTGGCTGATAGTCAGATTTGAATATGAAGTGAGAGTTTAGTTTACTGAGAAAGAAGAAGATGTTGATAATAGTTTTTGTTAAAATGATCGAAATCTCATTGTAATATCTCAATTCTCTATTTTTTTGTGGTCTTTTAGTGACGTGGAGGCCTGACAATGGTGAAAATATTCATTGGAAACTTGGCCCCTGAAACGACCACAGAGGAACTTCGCTCTTTGTTCTCCCAATATGGGAAGATTGCAGAATGTTCTATTGTAAAAAATTTTGGCTTTGTTCATATGGACAGCAAAGCAGAAGCAGAGGAGGCCATCCGCAACCTTCACCAATACGAGCTCAATGGCCAGCCTATGAATGTTGAATTGAGCCGTGGTAAATCAAGAGGATCTACCAAGCTCCACGTTGGTAACATTGCTTGTACCAATCAGGAGCTGAGGGCCAAGTTTGAAGAGTTTGGCGCTGTGCTGGAGTGTGACATCGTAAAAAACTATGCTTTTGTGCACATGGAGAGAATGGAAGATGCCATGGAGGCTATAAATAAATTGGACAACACTGCTTTTAAAGGTGAAATTTTGGGTTGGGCTTACTGGGAAAAGTTAAAATGAATGAACTAGTATTTAGGTAGTTTTGTTCCTGTGACCTACAGGTAAGTTTTGGATGGTTCATGTGAGTGAGAACAGGTCTATTGGCAAAGATACACCAGTTATAAAGCTGTTATCCGTAATGTTCTTGTCAACTTTAACTGGACTTGTGACGCCTGTTATTCTGGTTTTGGGCCCTGTGTAATGTATGCTTAATCCTTGATTTAAAGAAAATAGTGACACGCTAATGTAACGCGTTACGGTGAGAATGTATTACACTGACTGATACTTTTGTGAACCGTGAGAGAACGATTTAAGAAACGTTGCTGAACAGGTCTTATCAAATCCTGCACACAGAGGAATGAAATTGTCGTATTTTTCGAGAAAAAATAAAATGTTGGGAGACTTACGGATTTCAGCTTTATTGGCAGCATTGTTTAATCTTTTGTGTTTAAAAGAAATGTTTGAACCCTACTTCTGAAATTGATTACAAATTTGTAACCAGTCTAGTGAAGAAGCAGGCTTGAGACTTCATTCCACACATCAGATGTTAAATTGATCATTTCTATCAAATGTAGGCATCAGTCCTTACTGAGTGTTTTCTTTTTAAGGCAAACTGATGAGCGTGAAGCTTTCGACTAGCCGCCTCCGTACTGCGCCGGGAATGGGAGACAGATCGGGTTGTTATCGTTGCGGGCAGGAAGGCCACTGGTCCAAAGAATGCCCTCTAGACCAAAATGGCTACCAGAGAAACGGCTCTGAGCCAAAGTCTGAATATGATGCTTCCGGATTTGGTGGGCGTGAGCAGAGCATGGCTTATCCAGACTTTGGTGGGGAACCAGATTATGGCAGCAGCTTTGCACCTGGTTTTCCTAGGGGTTCTGGTCAAAGCACCGGTGTGCCAGGTTATGGAGGAGGTACAGGCTATGAGAACGCAATGAGATATGGGCCACCTCCATCTTATGGCATAAATGCTGTCGCCGATCATAGCATGGCTCGGATGTATGGCAGTGACGGGGCATACAGGGGCAGCGGCTCATTCTATGGCGCGGTACCAGCCTTCTCGGTGCGACGGTCGCCTTACGAGGAAAGGGATCCGTACGGTGTCGTGGACTACTATGAGAAGTACAGGGCCAGTGCCTACGGAGGCAGTTATTTCGAAGAACGCCGTGGTATCGCCATGCCTGCTCCACCAACAACATCCACTTCTACAGCTGTAAGGGAGCGTCTGCCGGCCTCTAGCGTCGACTCATACGAGTGCCCCCCCGCCCCTCCTCAACCAACCCCAATCTCCTCATACTACACTCGTGACCGGAGTCCGATACGGCGAGGCGCTGCAGAGGCGGGTGGATATGCATTTGAGCGTTCGCGCCTTTCCCCAGCAACCACACTCCAAAGAAGCACTACCTACGACCATTTGCGGGAACAGGGTGCTGAGCGGCCACGGTATACTTATTAAATCTTGTCTAGGTGTCGGCTGACATGAAGCAGGTAGGACAGCTCAAGTGCCACACACACACGGTCACAAAAATGTTAAGTTTGTGTTTCACTGTTCCCTAAAGCAAAAGCCAGGGCTTTGTTTGTGGCAGATGTGTGGGTGAGAGGAAAATGGAAATGGTTACTGTAAATCTTTCTTTCATTAACCAACAGTACATTAGGTTAATAGTACATTTTAGTGTGATGGAATTTATATCATGTTGTGATTCCATTCCAGGTAAAAAGTCTCCAAAAAACACTTTTAATTTCCTATTCCATGTGTTTTTTCGTGCTGTTGTTGAAGATTTCGCCCCTGTGGAGTTGCTTACAGGGTTTACCTATAATCTGGTTCTATTCATAGTATGGGAAGAATTACCCTTTAGATTTTTTGAAAGTACATACAAGATAACACACATTTTCAATGAAATTTAGTGCATGTGTAAAGGTGGGTCTGCATTATTTCAGCTTTGTCAACAGCTTCCAGTGTTTTCTTTTTTTTTTAAATTGTAGTGCATTTGTGTTGGTAAAAGTAATCATTATTGCATATATTTGAAGCAAATACTCCTAAATATGGAATTGTGCAAATATTTCATTAGTTCTTTTTTATTTTGGAAAGCTTGAGATTCCTGTCAAGTAACATTGAACTTTTTTTTTAATTGTGTACTGATTTCTTAACTGTATAAAAATTAGAGGATGCGAAATCTTGTAATGATTCAAGCTTGGTTTGCTTTTGTCTGTTTCATTACTTTTTGGTTAAAAATAAAAAAATCAATCCTTTAAAATTCTAATAATTTGTACTCAGTCTTTGATGTATTTGGAAACAACACTGAGCTGAAGCTGCAAATGACATTTAAGTATAAAACCTTTGTTCTAAAGGGACAACACTGCTTCAAATATTAATCTGGAAAGATGACTTTTTTTAGGCCGTATTAGAACCAGCTTTTCTTTAAGCCATGGAACAAGGGAGTGATGTTTTGGTTAACTTACCTGTTATTTAAAGCAGTGGTTATACTAAAAGATAATTGGATTATCCTAAAATGTATGGAGTCCCAAACTGTTCATAATGCACTAAATAAATGCGATCTTGTGCTATCAGACACTCAACCAATAAATATCTCAAACATATTAAAATATCGGTAAAAAGTGAAAAACCTGCCCATTCATATTAAATTAGCCATAATATTAAATATTTTTCATTTGGCTTCAAAAACTGCTCATTATTTCACAACAGCATTTTATAGCATTCAGTTTTTAATCATATTGAATATTACTATAACTACATGGCTTTTTAAAAAAAACAACTCAGATTTCAAAATCAGTATTTTTCAAAGCAGCTTTTTTATTTACTTCACATTTCTGTTTTCTAGAATGACTTATTTATTTCATAATGAGCTTTTTCAGCTGAATTAGTCTGTCAATCGGTGAAAGTGGGCCGGATCTGAACGCTCATTGGCTGATCCTTTGTAATCGACTCTTATTACTAGACACTCGCTCTGCTGTGTTCCAGTTAGAAAGATGACATTTCTGCAGCATCCGTGCGGGTTTGCAGACGGTAGTTGATCAAATAGAGAAAATCTGTCAGCAGATGTTATTTTGAGTTGTTTGAAAGACATTTTTTAAATCCTCGGCTTGATAATTACTGTAGAAGATGTTAACATCCACCATTTCATTTATAAATATCTTTCAAACTTTATAGAACTGAGCACATGAGCACTGGGTTCACGTGGACTGAACCACACAGGGCACTATAGTTCCGTGAAGTTAGAAAGACATTCTCAGATTCAGACTTCTGGGCTCTTCTGATAAACATTTAAACAGCAAGTATCTCAATCATATATTAACACAGAGAGGGACCTACTAGTGTGTTTCAAAAGAAAAAATATAGGTTTTTTTTGCCTTTTAAAGAGAAGTGTTCTCTTCGAGCTGCAAATGGAGACACGGCAGTGAGACAGCTGCCAAGGGAACGTCTACAAAGTGCAAGCTTCAAGAAAAAATCATTCTGTAAAAACCAATAATCGCTCAAAAACCAATGATTGCCTATGTTCTATGGGGTTCAGCTCAGAGCGCATTGCTGGTCATAACATATGAGACACTCCCACTTCCTCAAGTCCAGCTGTGACTATTATGGTACCATGTGGTGGAGCATTATCCATGAACAGAAAGTTGTAGGTGTTCTGGTGGAATGGGGGACGATTATGGTTCTATGATGTCCCGAGGACCCCAGAAGTATAGGGTTCAAGTGAATGGAAAAACCGACGCACCCTAGTGACGAGAAAAAAAAAAAACACACATAACAAGGGGTCAATAGGACCCCAAAAGGAAGTGGAGGCATGGGGTTGAACAGAATGGAGAAACAGCCACCCCCTAGTGACGAGAAAAGCACAAATAACCAGGGGACATAAGAGCAACAGGAGGCAGTGGAGGCATAGGGTTTTACACAGAGCGAAGAAATAAACACCCCCCAGTGATAAGAAAAAAAACCCACAAATAACCTGGGGTCAAAAGGACCCCTCAAGGCAGTGGAGGGATAGGGTTCAACAGAACGGAGAAACCGTTCTGGCCTGCAGACAACTCGAGCTCAACTTACTTGCTGTGACATCAGCTGAAGGTCAATGGACCTGACAAACAAAGTCTGCAGTCATAACAACGAGGAGAACTTTATCAACTCTGTTCAAACCAGAAGACAGCTGTTAATCAGGCAGCAGAAGAAGGAATACCATCTTGGACAAAGGATCTAATGAAATTGCTTCACTTGCTTCCCTAAAGTGTGATTCATGACTAAAGGTGCACTCATACCGAATGCAATTTGTGTGGCGGAGGCGGCCAATTTCAATGTATAGTCAATGGTATAGACACAAATTGAGGTTCTGTGGCACAAATTAAGTAGCTGGTGTGGCGTAAAAGTCTGGAAACAGTGCAAATTTGGCAGCCGCCACGAATGGGCAGAGTTTTATTACAAAATCTGAACTCTGAGGAGGAGTGCTGAAATTCTCTCTCTCTTTTTTTTATTTGGCTGCACAGCCCAGGAGGAAAGGTTAAGTTTAAGTTTTGTACAGAAGACAGTTAATAATACAGCGCACATGCATGCATGCACGCTGAGGTTGTGCCCCATCCTCTGCCAGATTCTGCCTTCAGTGGCCCCAAGGTAAATTGAATTTGAGACCCCTGCTCTAGAGAGTCTGTTGTAGAACCTGTGGAGCTGTAGTGAACACGCTCTCTGCCGGCTCTCGGTAGAGGAGCTGGCGGTCAGACAGAGGGCCGCTGCTGGATGGGAAAGCAGTCTGCTCAGACCTCCTGAACTTTAGGATGTTTCTTATGATGTTTCTTATTGAGACAACAATAAAAAAAGGTCCCCTCATTTTATTCTTGTTTATATTTTTGTCCCCCCGTGTTAATGGACAGAAAGCATTTGAACTCAGTCAGAGAGAGAAACACCGCAGAAGTGACCGTCAATCAGACACAGCAGCAGGAGAGAAACTCACTGGAACTGAAGGAAGACAAAATGTTCTTATGAACCCAAACATGGAGACGTGATCACTGGCCGTGCGAATCACATTTGTGTGAATGCACGTTGAGGATCTTCTAATGAAAATAAACTGCACATGTTTTTACATTACATTTTTACAGTACATTTGTAGTATATAGTAGGTTGGCCGTGTTGTGCATTCAGAGATGCTTGGCAGGCAAACAGACCGGCTGGCCTGTGGTTATTTGAGTTACTGCTGCCCTTCTGTCAGCTGGAACCAGTCGGGTTATTCTTCTCTGAACTCCAGAGGGACCCAGCTGACACTTGCTGACCTCTGACATCAACAAGCATTTCCACCTACAGAACTGCTGCTCACTGGATATTTTCTCTTTTTCGGACCGTTCTCTGTAAACCCTAGTGATGGTTATAAGTGAAAATCCCTGTAGATGAACAGTTTCTGAAATCCTCAGACCAAGCCATTTGGAACCAACAACCATATCAAGTTCAAAGTCACTTCAATCACCTTTCTTTCCCGTTCTGATGCTTGGTTTGAACTGCAGCAGACGGTCCTTACTATAACTACACTCACACATCAGTCAGGCTGCCTGACTCAAGCAAATTAAAATATGCAAATTCTTTAAAAGACGAAATATGTTTGTAGCCATCCTATTTTGTGTTCTAATCATTTGTAATGAAGTCCAGATGGAATAAATTAAAACAAAGTTGTGAATTTACACTTGAATTACATTCTGAATGTGGAATTTCCCTAATATTATGACCAGCTGCATAGTAACAATTACGTTTTTTGGACAAACCATGTAACTCAAACTGTGATATGACATCAAACATATTCATTTGGATATTTACATTCAATTTTGTTATTATACATTCTTATTAATCAGACAAATGTATGTGTACAAACAATGATAAAATAAATGAATATTGGTCTTTTTACTTGATTGACAAAAGAAACCCACAAGACTTTGTTTATATTTACTTGCTTATGTTTAAATAGACCTATTTGATGTCAATATTTAACAGAAGCTTCTTTTATTTTATTATCAATATATAATTAAAACGAATAGGTCTAGTTGTGTTAGCCTTTTCCCAAGTCATAGCCATGGTTGAAAACCAAGAACAAAAAACTTTGCAGCAGGTGAAACCGAACAAGAAATTGCATTTTTTAACTATTGGCGTCCAAGTTACAAGACATGCCGTTACAAAGCACCATTTCATTGTAATGTCCACATTTTCAAAATTTAAATTCAATGGTCTTTGCCCTACTGTCTGTGAATGACAAGTTTTAGGAACTGAAAAGAACCTGATCGCATGAAATGCAACTGCATATTCTTTATTCTTACTGTTAGCAAAAGTTCTGAGGAAATCCTGAAAAAAACATTTTGTTCAGGAACGTTACCATTGAATGTACAGTCATGACGAGGCTCGCGCAGTCTTGCCAGATAATGTCATGGTTTTCCAACCCAAAAATAATCTAAAAACCGGCAAAATGGGTTTTAAGATTAGTTTTTAAATGGACAGAGAGGACGCATGACAAACGTTAATAGGCAGAGCGTTCTAGAGCTTTGGGGCACAGATGGAAAAGGCTTGATCCCCTCTACACTTCCTTTTTGATCTTGGTACCTCCAGGAGAAGCTGATCAGCCGACCTGAGAAGTGTAGGGAGAGAGAAGCTCGGAACGGTAAGGTCGGGCAAGACCATTCAAAGATTTAAACAATTTTAAACAATAAAAGAATCTTGAACTGAAACTAAAATAAACAGGCAGCCAATGGAGGTAAGCCAGGATAGGTGTAATGTAGTCTCTCTTTTGCGCTCCAACCAGAATTCAAGCAGCAGCGTTATGAACCTGCTGCAACCGTGAAAGAGAGGACTTGCTAACATCAAACAACAGTGAGTTACAATAATCTAACCGAGATGTAATTAAAGCGAGGATCACTGTCTCAAAGTCCTGTAGAGTTAAAAGGGGTTTTACTGCAGATTACCCCTTTCGATAAAAAAACCTGAGTTTCACCACAGAAGTGATGTGATAATCAAGCTTAAAATCACTATCCAGTACAAAACCCAAATTCACGACAAAGTGAATTTGGGTTTCACTGTGGAATTTGGTTCCACATTTTGACAAATGGGGACCCCAGGTCTAGAATGGATGGGTCACAGTGGTTACCTGGGATAATTAACTTTACCTCAGTTTTACTTTCATTAAAACTCAAGAAACTGCTCTCCAACCATGCTCTAAATTTAATGTGACATGACTTGTTTAAGGGAGGAGCCGTTCTTGTTTATTGGGAGGTATATATGGCTTTCGTCAGAATAATAATCAAAAGACACTTTATTTTTAATTAAGATAGAACCCAGAGGAAGTAGATAAATAGAAAACAGAAGTGGTCCTAAAATAGAGCCCTGTGGGACCTCAGAAGACAGTGGATCTGTGTCCGAGGTAAATTTGGAAAGACTCACACTCATGGTTCGGACTGCGAAGGATGACTTAAAACAGGTGAGAGCGGCACCAACAATTTTTGGAGCCACGTCAGCAGGATTTTGAGGTCTACCGTGTGAAAAGCAGCAGGCAAATCAAGTAAAACCAGGATAATATGATTTCCCATCTTGGTTGCTCGGAGAATTTCATTAAAAACCCTCAACAAAGCAAATTCTGTACTCTGAAGACTCTTGAAACCTGATTGAAAAACCTCCAACACATTGCTTCTAACCAGGAAAGATTGCAGTTGTGTGTAAACTATTTTCTGTAAGAGTTTGGATAAAAGAGGGAGTTTGGAGATTGGCCTGATATTATCCATCACTGTTTTATCGATGTTTGGTTTCTTGAGTAGGGGCTTAACCACAGCATGATTAAAACTAAGAGATACCACACCAGAAGACAGGCTTGCATTTAATAATAGGCGAGACTGATGGATCTACACAAGGAAACACCTGTTTAACAGAAGGAGGGTTAAAGAGTCCAGGAGAGAACCTGATGGTTTCATGTGGCTAACAACATCTTCAAGAAAAGGCAGACCCACAGACTCAAAATACAGTTTAGCTGATGCCTCATGACCAATAGACTGTGGAATATTAAGGACAGTTTCAATGAGTTTAAACATCACATGTGGATTATGGCTTTTTGCCACAATTATGTTGGACAAATATTCTTTTTTTTGACTCTTTAACAGTAGTCTGATGCCAAAAGAACAGTGTAATGCTGTCTCCAGAGACTCCTCCATTTGTGCCTGATAGAGATGTTTTACAAATGTTATAAGCTCTCACCTCCTTCCAAAAATCAGTAACATTATTATTTAACAGTTTCTTTGCCAACCCGCCCGTAATTTTGCCCGCAAATTCTGAGCCCAAACCGCCTGGCAACACTGGCTCGCGGGCTCTTATGTCATCAGACTGAAGACCAAATTAGCCAATCGTCTTTCAAAGTACAGAATTGAGCTCAGCCAATAAGAATCGTTCTTCTTGGGAGGGCTTCTCACCGCGGCTCAACCTTTGTAATATTCTGCTGGTCGCCATTTTGAGATAGACTGCAGGTGGACGTTGCTTTGTCATTTTTTAGCCTTGAACACAAGTACGTGGATTGAACTAAAGTGTAAGGGAGGAGAAGCCATTTCAGCGCCGCGGTAATGGCGACAGGAGCAAACGCAACCCCTCTGGGGAAGCTGCACCCCAGCATCGGGGCTAAACGGGGATTTGATGCGGGGCCTGGGGCAGGCAATGGGCTGATGCCCACGCCGGGGCCGGCCGCCTCCTTTCCCTCCATGCAGGGTTTCCAGCCCTCGATGCCGAACGCCTCATTTACCCAATTCAACCCAGTCGCCAATTTTCCGAACCCCTCTCAACAAAGTGTTGGAATGAGCAAGAGTGGTAAGTGGAACAACAGCCCGCTACGGTTGCTAACGTTTGCCTGGCGAAACGGCCGCGTGAAGGCCCGCAGCACCGCTGAACAAAATGGAGGCGGACGCGGGTTTGTAAACAGCGAACAGGATGTGCGTTCAGTGAACGCAGGGAGCTCAGACCTGTAGCTACGCTCCCGTACGGCACGGGTTTGGACCAGACAGAACCGACTGGGGTCCGTCAATGCAACCGGTTTGGGCTCCTGGAGTGATTGGAACTTTACTACATCTGTTCATCGTTGGTGCATTTTTTTTGTTCAAAATAAAGTTAGAGAAACATCGACTTTCCACCAGAATTTCGCTTAAATTCAAACCTCTGCACATAATAAACAGACGTGTCAGTAAGATAATCGATCAGAAAATCAAAATAAAGAACACGTGGAGAAAAAATAAAACGACAGTAAATTAAAGGTCGATAACGTTATGATTTTAAAAGTGTATTAGACGGTAGTATGAAGTATTGTAAATACTTTTAAAGACATAACTTCATTTAATGTGTTGTCCATTGCAGGTTACTGAGTTTAAAACTACACACATGTTTCTGGTTGCATCACTAAAGCCAGGCTTGCAGACCTGTAACAAAAAGCTCAATTAAAGTGACTGTACTCAAGTCCCACAGCAATCATTGGATCTTCTGATCTATTTCCAAAATGTTCTCAGTGGTCTTTTAATGATGATGATGATGTCGTTTTTAGACAGAATACAAAAACCTTTGTCGTTTTCTGGGACGTAGTTTCTGCAGAGCAGCAGGAGTTCATTAGAAATTCACCTCTGAGTTGTGGGCAGGACTGTTGGTGTGGAGTAAGCCTGCGTTTATTTCCCATCATCCATCTGTTTACACCAGCTTACAGCCACACACACCACCAACGTAATATTACCAGTACAGCAAAAATGGTGATCAATATTGCACCTGTCCGGCAACACAGTTTAGGTCCAAATACCAGCTCAGAAAAGGCTATCAAAGATGTTTGTGGATCTATGCGCCTGTAAGTGGATGCATCAGAGTGGAGCGGAGCTGGGAGCTTATGGCCTGCCGGCTGCACCACCTACGTTACTGCTTCAGGGTGTTCCCAAAAGGATTCTTTGTCTGCTTGGCATCCACGTGATTTTAATAACGACGTGCTCAGAAATGTCTCTTGGGAAAATAAATTAGTCAACATTAAATCTGGACTTACATGAGATGTTGTATATTATTAAATGTAGGAAGATAACAGTTATCTTAACTACAACACATTCATTTTCTTCAGAAAAACAAATCTTTTCATTTTGCTTAAAATTAACAATTCTGAAATAAATTAGATGCAGTAATGCAGAAGGGTCCCACTTCCGTTTAGGCTGAATAGTAGGACGTGGCGGTTTTTAACGGGATCCGAGCAGAAATGAAGGACAAACCGTCTGGACTCACAGCAACAGAGTTTAATAAAACGTGTTGCTTTGGAGACAGCGATGTTGTAACACACTGCTATCATGCTACGACCAATGCTATGCTAACTAGCTGTTCCGCTTGTCACAGGTTTGTGACCACAAACTGTTTTAAGGTCAGAGAATATTTTCACGAAGTGGTCTTTAAGTTGTTGGCGGATAAATACAACATTTGGCCCTCAGGCTGGACTTTGGGCTTGCCTGCTAAAGATTATGTATGTGTAATACTGGAAGTATACTGGCAGAATACTTTTTCTGACTCAATTTGAACATTTTAAGTTTAAAGTATTCAGATAGTTTATAAAACATACATTTCAAGCATACTGTTGCGCTTTCAGTATAGACTAGGTAGACTTGTAGTACACTTAAATAATACTGTTTGCTAAGGGGAGATTATATCATCTTAACTGGAAAGTTGGTCAATCAAGTTGTTTATGTTGCTGTATTGTTCCTTCCAGATTTGTCTGGATGCTCTGATAGTTCATTACATCATATTTATACATATCTGTAATTTCAGTACTTTTTTTTTCTCCCTTTTTAAAAAGTAAAATGTATCTGTTAAAAATGGCTTTATGGTTGTTTCATGACAGCAAATCTCCTGCTGCAAAAGAGTTCATGCTGTTGCTGTTGTCATGTGATACAGAAGATGGTAGCACACTATGGGTTTGCCAAACTTTTGTCAGTAGTTTTGAAAAAGGCTGTCTATAAAAATAAAATAAAAATGTATCCCAATTTTGTGCAGATTTTGGAAAGAAAAGAAAGAAAAGCAGATGGAGCAGTGAAACTCCTGATCAGAAGACAGTCATTCCTGGAATGCCCACTGTCATTCCCCCTGGACTCACCCGGGATCAAGAGAGAGCTTACATAGGTAAATGTTGCTTTATTAAGCTACGGTTGTCTTTTAATACATGCATAAATAAATGCTGTTTCTCTCACATTTCATCAGTTGTATTTTGTTAAGGTTTGGATTTTATGCAAGTGCATACCAGTGTTTGTTGTTTTGCTAAATTCTCAACAGTTGGAGCGTTCCACAGACTTCTACAGGATGTATTTTCCTACTGTTTTGAGCTCATTTCTATACATTTTCCACAACATTATATTTTTATCAAAGTGTGAGAAATCTGATTCTGTTCCAACTGTTGAGATGAAGCTGTCATGTTTAATGACCAATGATTATAACATGTTGAAGCGTTGAATTCTCTTTAAGTGGCGCTGCTGTGTCCTGTAGTCTCTTTGTTTGCATACCATTGGGCTCCCATTAGCAAGATGGGTTTTTGATAACCAAACCCCACTGCCTGCTGATATTTATTCTGAGATGCAGGCCACTGCCCAGGGTCTTGCTTGATCCTCAGCACATCATCAGTGTCGTTTCTGTGCATGAAAACATTGTTATGTTGTAACAAAAAAAACGAGGAATAAATCATTTTGGTTTTCTGGGGGGAAATCACCCCGGCATAACTTGATTTGAGGGCTATTTCAAAGGGAGACCCTTAAAGGTTGTGTTCCCCGTGGCTTCATTGAACACGTAACACAAGTCAAAAGTGAGTGTGAACACCCACCTACCCCCCAGTCTTTTTTTTATTGGATATATTCTACTGACTGGTGCTGTAATAAGAAAAGTTTGAGTGGCATAGATGCGCTTTAACTATGACTGCCCCTGAACAGAATCAGAGGAGGTCCAGGTAAGCAGAAACTATAAAAACGTTGCAGAAGTGAAGCTCCAGTCTTGTCAGATCCATTTGCTTTCTGGATTGACCAACAGTTATCAGAACAACATTATGAGAGGCTGTTGACCAAACTCTTGGCATGGATTACGTGTTGAATGAAGCTCCAGTTTCAAATGGAGAGAAAACCAATGATCTGAACATTTTAACCACATGCCTTCCAGCAGCAGAATGACACCAGCACATTGCTTTCACTTTCCTCATTAAAATAGATGGCACTTTTTGTTAGAACTAACATCATTCTTGATGTTGTCCTTTCATTGGTAATGGTTGTTCTTCCTTGGTATGTAAACATTCATTTGTACCCACCACTTTGTTTGTCACCCTTTGTTGACTTTCTCATTTAGTAGAGCCCCTGAGCAGTTTTAAAATTAAATTGCTGTGAGCATTACGCCAGCAGCCTCATTAATTTCCAGTAATCATTCTGGTAAATCTAAAATCTGTGTTCAGGGGGAAACATTGTCACCACTTTCATAATGTGCATGGAATAAGTGGGTTTTTCATCAGCAGCGTTAGATCTGTGGAGGGCAAAAGTGTCACTTATGTGCCTAGAATCTCAAAGCTGGAAAAGACAATACTTTGTTATATATGAATAACCTTGTACGGTGTGGGCGTTAACCCCGGCAGAAGTTTGAAGTAGTAATGACTTGACAGGCTTTTTGTAGAACTCATCATTTTACCATTAACAAGTTGTCACGCGTAATCGTTCTCCCAGAAAAGCCTGGTATTTTTACTTCTAATGTAAGTCTTTGTAGAGCGTCTAAGTATCTGGAAGAGGGTAGTGATGTCATCCTATAGTCTTAACAAGTGTGCATTTTATCTCCTTGTTTTGTTTAACAAGCTCTAATTGCCTTTATTGCAATAATAATTGAGACATGGCTCTAATGTGCAGAGCAGTGTCTCTCTGATGTTGTTTTGGTAACCACATTTCTCTCCATCCTTGTTTTTCTTTCCTAACCTGAATTCTTCCAGTCCAACTGCAGATTGAAGACCTGACTCGTAAACTGCGTACAGGAGACCTGGGAATCCCTGTTAACCCTGAGGACAGGTTGGAAAAAGATTAAACCCTCAAACAGTAACATTTTCTACCTTCTTGACTATTTGGAAGACAATTGTTCTATTGCATTGTAATGTAGAGATTAGCTTAAACCTAACTCTATTTCGTTACATTAGCTGAAAAGTCTAGAAACTACATTAATACACTTTGAAAGTCAGGGTTAGAATTACTGCAGGTTTTTACCTCATCCCAACTTTCTGCTGGTATGTTGGGATATTTGTTATTGGTTTTTTTGTGGTAATTGATAAACTCCAAAATTATTTTTTAGAACAATATAATTGCCATGCAGATATACACACATAGACAAAATTGTTGTTACCCTTTGGTTAATGAAAGAAAAACTCACAATGGTCACAGAAATAACTTGAATCAGACAAAAGTACTACTAAATTTCACATTTCTGAATACTATGGGCAACTGTCGTCACAGGAACATAATGTTGCTTGGAGAGGAACATACTGGTCTATAAATTTCTTTCTAATGTCCTGAGAAACTCTGTCATTTGCTTCCTCTGGTCCATGTTGAGTGTGGTACAGCACAGTGGTAACCTTTGTGAGGCCCACTGACTGATAACAAGATTATAGACCCCTATGATGCTTATTAGGCGATAGACCTTGGATGAACATGTCCTTTTGGTCACATTATTTCCAGTCTTTTCTGGGGGTATCGTCATGTTTGTCCAGGACTGTTTCATGATTTTGTTTTTGTAAATAATTCAGTTGCCGCATAGTTGAAAAGCAATGTCTGACTTTCATTGGCTCATTTTCATGAAATTGTTATTTATTATTACATTGGTCAGATTAGCGTTATTTCTGTGACCATTGTGAGCTTTTCTTTTATTTACCAAGGGGTACCAACAGTATTGTCCATGTGTGTGTATACCGTAAAAGATTTTTATTATAAAAAGCCTTTTAGCCATAGAAGATTTACTTGTTTTTATCCAAGACAAGAATACACTGTTTTCAGATCTGGGTTTTATAATATTTCCGTATTTTTCATTGATTAAATGCATATAAGCAAGCTGTCAAATTCATGACAGAGAGGGGGAAATCTATCAAAGTTTGTTGTTTCTTGATTCTCCTCTGGTCTCAGCATCTCAGCTGCACTGATACGGTGATGTGTTATCACTAAGAAGTAGCAACAGTGCTTCAGTCTTGGATTCAAAAACATTGGGAATGTAAAAACATACTTTTGTTGGCCATGCTACGTGAAGTGGTATTTAGTTAGTTTTAATGCTTAGTCTTTTCTTCACAAAGATCAGTGTATTTTCATCTGAAGATAAATTGTTTTATTAACAAGTAAAGACCAGTCAAACATGCATTCTAAAAATGTATTGCTTATATTTTTACTACTCAATAATTTGAGTTTCCACTTGATTTCTGCACCTTTAGCATTATTGCTTCACATTGCTGCTTGTGTCTATCTGATGCAAGGTGCTGTGTGGGTGTGGTCTAAAAGGAACACAATGCATTATAATACATGCTGTTTAAATATTTTACCATAACGCAGGTGGTAGTTTGAATTATTTATCGTGCTAGTCCTTTTAAGTAAATGCCGAACTTAAGATAGGCAGTGAAAAAGTCTGTTTGGGAAACGTACAGAACGGTGCAAAAGGTTTGGACAGGTGAGTAACAATGCTGAGAATTAACAGAGAAATATAAATGATGGTTCATTTATATCAGTTTATAAAATGCACAAAACAAAAGGAAAAAAATAAAGTCAACATTTGGTGTTTCTACCTTTTATATTCAAACTAGCATCAATTCTTTTCGGTTGACTTACTCAAACAAGCTACTCCTATCTGTCCAGAGAAAACTGGTCAGAAGTGTCTTCATGGAAAAGTTCATGGTAAAAAACTAAACTTTTGACATGGAAACAAGTTCAAGCTCCTCAACAACGCAGGGAAGCAGGAACTGGGCTGGAGAAAAGTGGCAGCAGCTGCTCTGAACTGAAAAATCCAATGTGAACTATCTGTAGCAGAAGATGGGATGGGGGGGCAGAACATGGAGTGTAGGCAACAGGAAAACACGGCAGAGGCTCCTTGAACATCTGATCCATGAAATGTTCTCAATGCTGGGAAATACAGGCAGATACTTACCTATCATCAGGTCCCCATGATTGACAGGACTACAAACATCCAGAGTCATGAGGAACTATCTTCAGCATCAAGAAGAACTGGAAGTGATGGCATGGCCTCCACAGAGCCCCCATCCCAGCATTAACTGAAGAGACTAAAAGATGGGAGGAAACCCACATTCACGGAAAACAACCTACCACCAAAATACCTTCAGAAACCTTTTATACAATGAAGAACTGATGCTGGTTTGAAGCCAAAGGGTGGCCACGCCAAATACTGATTTGGTTCACGTTTCTCTTTTGTTCTTTCACTGCATTTTGTTGATTAAGGAAAATTGTCTTTTATTTTTTTGAAAAAAAAAAATAGTTGACAGCATTTTTTCACACCTGCCTAAAACTTCTGTACAGAACTGTATAAATATGATAGATTTAGTCGCCATCAGCTGATATAGACTTATCTGTTTTACGTAGCTTTTTATTTTTCCCTTCCAAATTCATGTTGACTTTTTAGTGATGACCATACCTACTGGTGATGATGGGCTCTGCGTTAGATCAGACCTAATGATTTATCACCAGACATATCAGGTTCTCGTGGGGTTTATTTATTTTTTTTACACTTTTTCACCCAGCAAGGAGGCCAGATGTCCAGTTTTCTTTCTGTAGAAGATGTTTGGAAATCAGTGGCCAGTCTATGACATAAAAATCTGCTCCTGCAGGCAGTGTCTTTCCCTCAACTTTGTGTGGACTTGCCAGTTAGTGACTCACACTGTAAAGTGTTTAGGACATTTCCACAGCAACCAATATCCAATGGAGACCTTTAGCTCTCTTACAATCCTTCCCCTCCAATGTGACAGCACAAACATGGGAGGTATTTCAGGTCATCATCGTTGGAAGTTTGAAGCTTAAAAGAAACCCTTTTTTCTCCTCCATTCCTCACATTTCATGTACACAAGAGTGGCTCTCTAATGGGAGAGCGTAAGAAAAGGTGGATTTCTAATCTTAATTCCTTTTCTCTAACCCAAATTACCCCTCGTCAATCTAACCCTTTTTCAAGCACAGAGGCTCCTTATAACAGCAACACAGGTTTTCAGCATCCATGGAGAGGTCTGGACCTCTTCCTCCTCATCAGCACCAAGCAGCCCTCAAAGCCATCGCCGTCTTAGGACTGAAATACTGAACACATACTCTGGTTGTGTGTTTGTTCCTTCTTTGTGGTTGATTCCCCTTCAGTGTAATGGGTTAATTACCTGTATACAGCATTGGTTGCCCCCTTCTCACCGTGAACTGTATGAAGAGGTGGTTTCTAGCCTTTAACATGTCATTGCAGGGTCTTAAATCCTTTTTGTTTGTAAGTTTGTTTTTGTCCTGGTGGATCAGAAAGTCCTCAGTACACCCATAAGTCTTAACAGATGATCTTGATTTAAATGTAGTTTAGTCAGCTGTAGGTAGCACGTTTCAGCTGTAGGCCGGTTCCTGTACAAAGTTGTCAGTGTTGTGTGCTTTGTATTCTGTCTGCTGCTCTCAGGTCCCCCTCCCCAGAGCCCATTTATAACAGCGAGGGCAAAAGGCTAAACACCCGTGAGTATCGCACACGGAAGAAGATCGAGGAGGAGCGCCATGCCCTCATCACTGAAATGATCGGACTTAACCCTGACTTCAAGCCTCCTGCAGACTACAAGTATGTCTTTCCAGTTCTGGGTTCATGTTAGTAGTAAAGGGTGTTCCTGATGATCTAATGCCTTCATTTGGCACGAGTACCTCTTTGCTAAGACAGCTCTTTTCTCATTTCAGATCATGAATCTGTTTCATTAGTGTGTGGTCTTTAATTGAAAACATATTAAGTTTTCTAATCTGCACAGTTACTGGGTTCACTGGGTTCTGTTCCACTTCCTGTGGGTGAATGTCAAAGTTTATCTGGACTCTGGTGCATTCCTCTATAGTGTGTGCGGTGCTCTTTGTTTACATAGAAACAAAAAACCAAATGTGATCCGTGAAAAAGCCATAAAATAGCATTGTAGATGTTTTAAGGCTGTTAAACTCCTCACTACACACTTTCTACACTTTCCTCAGACAGACGTGAATATTTCCACACTTTCCTCTTGTGCAAACTCAGCTTGAATCTTCATAGTAAAATAAACAATAGCATACTTCATTTCCTTTCTTTGCTTACTTTACGACTTTATCATTTCACAACAGTAACTCTGTGATCACAAGAGTTTTGGTTTTTTTAACAACAGAGAGCTTTTCCCAATTGGATTACAACACTGTATAATCGTATATTGTTTTCATTACACACAATGGAAAATCTTAACAATGCGTGACACAATGACAGACACACGGCTTGGATTGGCACGTTCTTTATGATTCGTATGTTGGGGAAGGAGGAGACACGAGTGCGTTTTACACTGATGTGACAAACTGCTGCTACTATGCTAACTATGCCCACTACCACGTGACACAACTCCTGCAAAATGTTTTCGCATAAGTGATGTATGGTTCACTGATGCGAGGTGAGCAATGAAACAGAGTTCCACATATAGTGTAGTGATACAGCCCCGCCATCGGGCATTGCTGAGACAGCCTCTTGAGCTACCGGCTTGAAGCAATAAGGTTATGGACCATGAGCGCCTGCCTCTGGAGATGGAGAGAATCCACAACCTGCACAGAAAGTTCTTTAGAGAAACTGGCATCACTTGGCGTTATTCTGTATTGTATCGTTAATGCATCACTTCTCATTATTGAAGACCCAGCGTATGTTACCTCAAGCTAACGTCACTGTCGACCATAGATTGAGGATCCCCCCCTGTTTTTTTTTCTTCAAATCTGGGCTGAGAGTGGGTCAGCCTGTAACACATCTGTCCTGTTCTCTTCCCCTATAAGATAAATCCACCAAAGCTTTTAAAGAAAAGCTGCACTTTTCTCAAGTGAATTATTTTTTGCAGGCCTCCAGCCACCAGAGTCAGTGACAAAGTCATGATCCCGCAAGATGAATACCCTGAAATCAACTTTGTGGGGCTGCTGATTGGACCACGGTAATGCCTGCAGTATCCGTGTCTTCATAAGACAGCTGTCTTTGCTTCCTAGTTTTCTTGAGTAGGTGGCTTAGACTCACAATGCTCCTTTTTTCTCAGAGGAAATACACTAAAGAACATCGAAAAGGAATGCTGTGCTAAGATCATGATCAGAGGGAAAGGGTCCGTAAAAGAAGGGAAGGTTGGTCGAAAGGATGGCCAGATGCTGCCTGGAGAGGACGAGCCTCTGCACGCCTTGGTCACTGCCAACACCATGGAAAATGTCAAGAAGGCTGTGGAGCAGGTGTGTTTATAGTCACATTTTGACAAATATTTATCAATCTGATCTGTTTGTTCTCAGGAATAGATTTTGTTCTAATTGTGAAAACTGCTCACAGATTCGCAACATCCTCAAGCAAGGCATCGAGACGCCTGAAGATCAAAACGACTTGCGCAAAATGCAACTGAGGGAGCTGGCCAGACTCAATGGAACTCTCCGAGAAGATGACAACAGGTCTGTGTGTGAGGCCATGAGCTCACTTGGCTTAGTCCCTCTGCCAGTTTTCAGGCTTTTCCACTCCACATTGCTTCTTATAAAACCACACAGCATGGAAGTGGACTTGAGGGAAAAGTTCAAGCTTTGTTTTGAAAGCAGTGCTGAAGATCCTAATGTTTTTGTGCTTGCAGGATTCTTCGTCCTTGGCAGAACTCTGAGCCACGCAGCATCACCAACACCACTCTTTGTACGAAGTGTGGTGGAGCTGGTCACATCTCCTCAGACTGCAAGTACACCAGGTAGTGATGAACCCTGGGCTGGAGGTTCCAGTTGTTAAGCTTCTCCCAGATAATCATTTGTTCTTGTTCTGCAGCACCTTTGCTGCCCACAGAGCCACAGGCGGGGAGCCCCCTCAGTCAGCTCAGGACAAGGCTCGTATGGACAAAGAATACCTGTCCCTCATGGCTGAGCTGGGGGAGGCCCCGGTCCCCTCCTCTGGGGGAGGACACTCCAACTCCCAGTCAGGAGCTCCTCGCGCTTCTGGCCCCAACAGTAACCAGCCCCCCATGGTTAGTTCAGGAAACACACGTGGAACAACTGATTTGATGAGTGGAAAGTTTCTCAGCTGATGTGTGTTTCAGAACCGGCCCCCCTGGATGAGCTCTGGTCCCTCAGAGAACAGGAACTTCTCTGCTGTTCAGGGAGGACCTGCTGGTCCTGGAGGACCCCACAGCTTCCCTCCCCCAATGCCGAGCATGGGAGGACCTCCGATTCCTCCGAATCCTAATGGTATGCCTCCACCTTGGATGCAGCCGCCTCCCCCTCCTATGGGTCAGGGACCCGGACCCCATGGACACCCTATGGGTAGGAGCTTAGAGTTCATTGCACAGAAGACAAACAATATGATTCTTCTTCTTTTCAAACTAGCTACTTTTCAAAATAAAGTTTAGCTGTCAAGAATGTAGTTAATTACATTTAATCACAAAAAATCTTGCAATTAGTTTTTTTTTTCATTGACTGTGTATGAGAACTGGAGAGAGCGAGCGTGAAAACGCCTTACTGCCAGCTCCAAACTAATCAAGTCAATTTTGTAACAATTTTTTATGTTAGACAACATTGTCGCTTCCTGATCTGTAACGGCTGCCCAGTCAGTTCCCACCATAGACCATATAGAGAGGACTGGACAGGTTATCTCCTCCCCATTGGCGTTCCAAACAGGAAGTGTCCCAGAAAGCTAAAATCCCGTAGACTTCTATCATGTTCTTGCTAAACCTAATTTTTTAGAGCAGCTGCTCATCCACTACTATATTTCATAGTTGGATTTAAACTGTAACTAGTGAAAGAATGACGTTATTCATTGGAGATCGGAACAAGTGTTAGACGTAGCTGAGATCAAAGAAAAGTAAGGCACTCGTCAGTGTGGTCTACCCATCACTCTGTGCACATGCACAGATGGTACCTTATATTTTAGTTGTTTCAAGGTTGTAAACTTTTTATTTCATTATCAAAAAAATTAAAATAACAAACATTGGAAAAGATCGTCTCCCGGTAGCATTTCCCGACAGTTCTCTCGTTTACGAGTGTCTGAGCCGTTTAAACAGCAGAGAACTCCATGATCTCAGGAATCTGTGATCATTAACTCTTCGTTTGCTTGTGTAGGTCTTCTGCCTCCTCCGATGGGTATGATGCCGCCTCCTCCTCCACCCCCCAGCAGCCAGCCCCCTCCACCACCCTCTGCTCCCTTGCCACCATGGCAACAACAAGCTCCACCCCCTCCTCCCACTAGCAGCATGGCAACAAGTACACCGCTGCCCTGGCAGCAGAGTAAGTATCCAACCAGAAACAGGCTTTTCTCTGGTTTGTTCACTGTGTTCCAGTCAGACAGCAACAGAATCGGGCCAGAATCGGGTGGGGTTTCTGTGTATTTGGTGCTGTTTTGGTGAACTGTCTGCTCCCCTCCTCCCTGCAGACACCACCACCACCTCCTCCAGTTCCGGCACTCTGCCTCCGTGGCAGCAGCCCCAGCAGCCGGCGGTCTCCGCAGCTCAGCCCCCTCTGCCCATTGGAACCACCTCCATGGTCCCCCCTCCTCCTGGAGTCCAGCCACCATTGCCCCCAGGGGCCCCTCCACCACCACCTCCACCACCTCCAGGCTCTACCAGCATGATGTATGTCCCACCGCCCCCGCCGCCACCTATGGACCCTTCTAATTTTGTTACCATGATGGGGATGGGAGTACCGGGCATGCCACCCTTTGGGATGCCCCCGGCCCCCCCTCCTCCTCCTCCACAGAATTAATTGCAGTTGTCTGACACCCCCCCTCGCCTCGTTATTCAGCATAGTCCATCTGGCTGATGCTGCCGGTCACAGAAGTAATCAGTTCTTCAGGTTTGAATGAATCTGGTTCAGACCTGTGGAACCCTTCCAGGTCATCAGACGGAACAGAATGGGTTCTGCTGGGTTTCTAAGCCTCTGCCTGAAGGAGCACGTTAGTTAAGTTGCTTATAAACTGAGCAGCCTGCTCTGTCATCATTTCTGTGCTGAAGTCTTTTCAGATGAATCTGAGCGTTCGTCAGGTTTGAAATTCCAGCTGAACTTGCATGATCCGTGCTTATTCTGGCACAGTGTTAACCTGTTCCTGCTGTTTTCTGTTTTCATGACTTCAATCAGATGAATATTTTTGTAACAATAAGACAATAGGTAACATGGATCTTAGTTGGGTGAATAAAATATGCTCAGTCTTGTAACTCATTTCCTTTTTGTGTGTTCCTGTTGGTTGCTTCGCTCTAGATTATAATTCATCTGCTCTTCTTTTCACTGCATCTCTGTTCAGAAACACAGTGAAGGCTGTTGCTTTCAGGAGTTTATTTTCCCCAGACTGACATTAATGGGGGTAACTTGTCTTTTTCATTGTTTGTGGATTTGTCTCTGACCTCAATAAAAACCTAAAATTCTTGTTTTAGTATGAAACTGATCCGTGAAGTCAGTGTAACCCATTTCTTTTTATGTGAATGTTAGACCTTTGCTCTTGTTTGAAATCTCTCAGGATCTTTCTAGCATCTGCTGGTTCATGAGCTTCTTCATACTGTTGGCTCTGGATTTTTATCATCTGCTTCACAACAGCATTTTGGAATAGAATTTAAATCTTCATTTTCTGTATAAACGTTCTCCATCATGAGAAAAAACAAGAGCGTGGTAAAAACATTATTTTTAATCAGAATGGGTCTTTAAGTTGAATCAATGGTTTCAACAGCGATATGTCTCCAGTTAGATCAGTGCTTTAAACTAACTCTTGATGAAAGAAAAATGCTCAGCTTTGACCTAAATGTGATGCCCAGTATTTCCAGTCAAATGTGTAAAGAGCAGATCAGATGTTAATGGTCTTTAGATGAATGTGTGAATGGTTCTAAAAAATAAACAGAAGTATTTTAAAAACGGGTGGAACTGTCATGGTATGGGCCAGCGGTCTTGCTTTTGGGCCTGGTTGGTTTGCCATGATTGAAGATACCACAACCTCTGCTAAAAGAGCTTGATGGAGACTCGCTTTCAAGAGGAAAGAGACGGAGATTTGAACGTAAACAGCAAAAAAGACATTTTTGAAGCGGTTTAGTCAAATTTTCTTTTCCAAGAAGTGAAATATTTTATTCACTTACTTTATTGAAAAAGTCCAAATAATGACTAGAACATCAATGGCTTTGTCAGAACAAGAAGGAAATAAGGTTTGCATCGTTCTCCAGAAGATTTAAAAAATGTCAGTCAGACAAATGCTCAACTTAAACTACATTTGGGATTCATTTCATTTGTGCAGAAACAAAAACGTACCAAATACAGTTGATAAAAGGGAATAACAGAACAACACTAAGCAATAGAATGAACCACTAACTAAACATATGTTTAGTTTTTCCCAGAAAGCACAGTTTATTAAAATGCTGTTGTGATGCAGTTATGATGCAAAGTTACTGGTTTTCAACAGAAACATCAAAATTGACAAAAAGAAAGAAAGAGAATGCAATAATATAATACTTTTATAGTTTACACTGACCTGCCTGTGGCTGTTGGATTGTTCCACTTGTGGTATATTCTGGTTCCCTTCACTGGCTGTTCATGCTAGATTCCACTTAAAAATTGAATTATTTCTTTGAAATCTTTCTGTGGTCTCATGCTGCCTGAAACCTGAACTTTCTCTCGCTACACCAAACCCACAAACCTGGAGGCTCAAGTCAGCCGATCAGCTTCTCCTGGAGGTACTGAGGTCTCAGAGGAGAACACGTCTTTTCTGTCTTCTAGAACACTTTACCTCTCCACCCTCCACTTCAAAACTACTAAAAACATATTTTTATATTGACGCATTTGCTCCAGCATGAGATTTTACTGCTTCTACTTTTAAGAGTTTCATTCTGTTTTTAATCACTGATTGTTTTTAGCAGTTTTTATGATGTAAGCCTTTAATTTACAGCACTTTGACTTTTATTTTGTGTCAAAGTGCCTGATGAATAAACGTATTTAGATTGGGGTCAGGGGTCTGTGACCCTCCATAGATGCTCTGAGGCTTCGATAACAAAAATTTGTTTTTGTAGTTTTACTTAGTTTCTTTCAGATATTAAAGATTTTATTTGTTTGAGACATCTAGCATGTCAGATAACTGAGCAAAATGATGGTAGACTTGATTTTTTAAAATTCCAAGTCAATCTGCTGCAGCAAGAAGATCTAATTTAACACAATGTGTATTTTATTTTGAAAGGAACTTGTATGCTTTCCTGTCAAGTAAAATACGTCAAAGTTGTTATAAAATGTAACCCTGTTATAATTGAATCAATGTAAACATTTCAAACTGCTGCTTGGCCTCAAAATCAACAGTAAAGTGCATTTTCTAAACAGGACGGTGGGTCTTTCTCTGGGTTTCGGTGTGTAGGAAACGGACCCAGATGTCTCTTTTATGGTTAACGGCCGCAGACTGTCTGATAGAACAGTCAGATAAACGAGTTCTCATGAACAGTCAATGCTGCAGACTCCTGGGTTTGGCCTTTGATCAAGTTTTACTTTGAAGCGCCACCGGAAGCAGTGTTTTTTTTTTCCCGCGCGGTGACCGTGGTGAGATCGGAGCGTCAGCAGCAGCCAGAGGCAGCTCAGCACAGGCCGCCGGTACTGCTCCTCCGCGCTCAGACCTCCACGCAGACCAGGACCACCATGGCCAAGCCGCTGAGTGACCATGACCGCCGGAAGCAGATCTCCGTCCGGGGACTGGCCGGGGTGGAGAGTGTCGCCGACCTGAAAACGAATTTCAACCGACACCTTCATTTCACCCTGGTGAAGGACCGAAACGTAGCGACCAAAAGGGACTATTACTTCGCCCTGGCCAACACGGTCCGGGACCACCTGGTGGGCCGCTGGATCCGGACGCAGCAGCATTACTACGAGAAGGACCCGAAGGTGATCGATGCTGCGCCGCAGCACGTACACAGCTGAGCGGGGTGGGAGGGGATGCGCCGCAGGGTCACAGCTGATGCTCGACCCGAGCGCGTGCGCGTGCACCACACTTTGCTTTTCATATCCATTTATAGTCATACCGCGGCCCCGCTGCGTGCACGCCTCGCTGTTTCAGCAGGTGCGTGCAGATGTGCAGCCGCCGCGTGACCTTGACATGGTCCCGCTGCAGAGCTGCAGAGCTGCATGCGGCCTGCGTCGCTGCGGCAGACAGTCAGCTGCTCCATAACGAGATTACGTAAGAGGGTTTCTTCAGCTGGCCCGCCTTCAAAGCAGACACTGACGGACTGCATAAAGCCTGCAGTTCCGCCTGCGGCTGCAACAGGTCCGCCTGCGCCTGCAGCAGGTCCGCCTGCGGCTGCAGCAGGTCCCCCTGGGCCTGCAGCAGGTCCGCCTGCGCCTGCAGCAGGTCAGTCTGGGCCTGCAGCAGGTCCGCCTGCAAAGGTCTCCTGGTGTCATGAAGAAGTGAAAGCAGCAGCTGTACCTTCTATCTAAACACAGGTCCTGTTCCAATAGAGGAAATAAGAAGAGGTTTAAACCGGAACCTCTTTTTCACGCGCAGCACGCACACCCATGTTCCTTTTGTGTGAGCTGAGCTGGTCATTCAGCTGTTCATGTTTGCTCTATGGTTTCCTCAGGACCGTTAAGGTTGCAGAGAACTTTCTTTCTTGACAGAAACATCTTATCTGTTGAGCAACATCTCCCTTTATCTGCCTCTTTCTGACCTGGCTGGTGGTTCAGCAGCAGGAAGGGACAGAATGTTACTGGCAGGAGGCCAGAGACACAGCCACAGCCGGCACTGTGACTGGAAGAAGTTGTTGAACTTCAAGAATTTGGAGTCTTCATGTCAATTTTAGAAAACTGTTTCACATTTTTAAGGAGGCGGTTCTCCTCCACAGAGGGCCTGTGCTCCTGTTGTCTGGCTGGAGAACTGTAAAGAGGATGCAGCATCCAACTCTGCTGCTGTTCCACTTTTTCTACGGACACAAGTTCAATATTCATGCTGTTAATGTCATTCTCTCTTCAGTGAATTGCATTTTGATCAAACCAAACCATTGCAACTTAAATCCAGCCTCTGTTTGCTCCGCTTCTCCTGCAGCGGGTCTACTATCTTTCCCTTGAGTTTTATATGGGACGCACTTTGCAGAACACCATGGTGAACCTGGGCTTGGAGAACGCGTGTGATGAGGCCATCTACCAGGTAAAGAGTTTGTTATTTTGCATTTGTGTTTGAAGTGTCAAACAACACATTTCACAGGAAGCCTTAAAACGTTCATCTTAGAGTGAATGGTAACTGTGGATCAGCCGGGATTTAAGCCGGAGACTTAGGTGACTTGGTGATGTCACTCACAAATCTACTTTAGGAGGAGAGACTTTACACTCATTTACTTCCAAACACACGTGGAAATCTCAAACGATACAGTTAGTTTTAAAACAAGCCAAAGGATTCAAATGTGACAGCATCGTTCTACAGAATCTGCCTGAGGTCTGAACCCGTAAACCCAGCAAAGTCTGAACTGTTCAGTTAAACTCCACTTAAAAACAGTGATGTTTGTCTTTGAACTTCAGGAAGTTGCCCCTCATGGGCCCACAATCTGCCCCCCATCCGCCGATTACACACCACCCCAAACTCATCTCAAAGGTCCTCCTCCGGAAAGGCGATCAACACCATAGACTGGGGGAAAGGACGTTCCTTTTATCCCTGGGGGGTTTTCCTGCAGCTGCGTCTGCAGCACCAGAAAACCAAAGACTATTTTAAAATCTCCGTCTGCGTTTGACAGTTTTTCCAAGACTCAGCCAAAGTCAAGAGTGGAGAGGTTGTAGTCCGTAAGTGTGAAGACCCAAAAGATCATTTCAAAACATGTAAAGAGCTGAGTCCACAGTGGTACGCCTTCAAGCTAGAAAGGCCTTGTGCCCCCTGACCCCTGAGTTCAAACTGGGCACTGGTTGATCCGGTTCAGCTGGTTCAGCCGGTTTACTGAGGGTTCTGCCCCTCACTCTGTTAGGAACCCAGAAAACAGAAAGGTGTGCTGAGGTTCAGATCGGTCTTGTTGAATCACGATTAGATGGAATGATCTGATCTTTAAAGTGAATCAGCTCTTCTCAGAATGTGTTTTTAGAGGTCAGCGTCATATTAAAGTCATATTAAAGTTTGACAGAACACATTCATCTGCAGCGTTCATACAGCAGTCAGTCTGTTTGCATTACAAACCGTGTTTTTAGAACCTCATGTTATTATCCTTTCTTCCACCCGTGAAACCTTTGTTTTTCAGTTGGGTCTGGACATGGAGGAGCTGCAGGACATTGAGGAAGATGCAGGGCTGGGCAATGGAGGGCTGGGTCGCCTTGCTGGTGAGCTGCAGACTGACAGGCTGAGAGTTAAACCTCTAGATGTTTTCAGAGCTCTGAACAGAGTTAGTTAGCGGCAACCTTTCTCTGACCTTTCTGTCTCCTGTCAGCCTGCTTCCTGGACTCCATGGCCTCTCTGGGTCTGGCTGCGTATGGTTATGGCATTCGCTATGAGTTTGGGATTTTCAATCAGAAAGTCATGAACGGCTGGCAGGTATGAATTCAGGCTGTCTTTTCCTGAGTTGTGGTTTCAGTTAGCTTACTGTCCCGGCTTCCTTCTCAGGTGGAAGAGGCCGATGATTGGCTGCGCTATGGCAACCCGTGGGAGAAGGCCCGCCCCGAGTACATGCGGCCTGTCCACTTCTATGGCAGGGTCCAACACACGGCCGAGGGGGTGCAATGGGTGGACACGCAGGTCAGTTTTGGTAAAACTACAACCTGACTCTGGCACTGAACCAAGAACCAAAGACTGTCATGTTCGCCAAAGACAAGACTGTTCCTGTAAATGTCAAACGTGAACGGCGTCTACAGTGAGGTCCTGCTTTGGCTCATGATGGCAGCCCCTCCTTTTGTCAGTGACTGACGTTTATGTGTTGATACAGAAATAAACTTTCTGATGGACTCTCCAAGTTCAATCAGCTTTCATGCACGTTCACCACGTGAAGGTCATACGGGTCACCATCAACCCAACACAACTGCTGATGTCTGTGTGGTGATTACAGTCTTGTATCTGCTGCTGGAGTTTAGGTGGTTCTGGCTCTTCCTTATGACACTCCTGTTCCCGGATACAGAAACAACATAGTGAACACCATGAGACTGTGGTCTGCCAAAGCCCCCTGTGACTTTAACCTGAAAGACTGTGAGTATTGGTCTGCAAAAGGATGCTTAGAAAGCAGTAAGACTGAAATACTTCAGCCATTTTTAGATGGTTTTTAATCGTTTTTGCTGATCCTCAGTTAATGTTGGAGGCTACATCCAAGCGGTGCTGGACAGGAATCTGGCTGAGAACATCTCCAGAGTTCTGTACCCCAATGACAACGTGAGTCACTGCTGTCCTTCAGAATTTAACACAAACATGGCAACCAAACGAATCCCATTTCCTAAAAGCCAGAACGATTCTCAAAGCTGGAATAGAAAAGCATGTGGATTGTTTTTGTTTGAGCTACTGGAATCCAGAGGGACATTTTCACAAAGCAGCTGGGCTGGACTTCACACTGAAACCCATTTGATTTTGAAAGGAAAAGCTGGGAGGAGCAGAAATGATGATCAAATACATTTACCACCAGCCGCCCCCCTTTGTTGAGCAAAGATGTGGAAGGGTTCCTGTAGTGGCACCATCAACGAAATCTGTCTTTAGGTTTCCAAACGTGATGCTGTGCAAATCTTTATTTTGGATTTAATGTGTCCAAAAACCCTGCCGCTTGCCTCCTTAAGGCTAACCCTAACTGTGACCTTCATAGGATGCTGAATACATCACATCTGGAGTATTGACAGTCACAGAAGTTATAGAACTACGGCACCTCAGAGCAGGTCAACAGAGATGGACCGTGAATGGCACTTCTAAATGTGATTCCTCTACAGTTCTTTGAAGGGAAGGAGCTGCGGCTGAAGCAGGAGTATTTTGTCGTAGCAGCGACTCTTCAAGACATCATTCGCCGATTCAAAGCCTCCAAGTTTGGCTCCACAGAGTTTGTGAGGATGGATCTCTCAGCCCTGCCAGACAAGGTGACGTCTTTTCTTTCTTGATCAGGGTCGCTTTAGAGGTCGGATCTTCTTCCTTCGTTCTTCATTCGTTTGCTTTTTGTGGTCTGCAGGTGGCCATCCAGCTCAATGACACCCACCCTGCTCTAGCCATTCCTGAGCTCATGAGGCTCCTGGTGGACATCGAGAAACTCTCATGGGAGAAGGTAAACATTTGGTTTGCAGTAGTTGGCAGCAAACCCGCGTTTCCTGCAGAGAATCTAATCTTTGTTTTTATTATTTACAAGTTGGATAGAAACCCAAACGTCAGCATCTTTTGTTCCTATGATGACGTAAACCATGCATCTTCATGTTGTGTGAGTCCAGGCTTGGGACATTGTGACTCGAACATGTGCCTACACCAATCACACTGTCCTGCCTGAGGCACTGGAGCGCTGGCCTGTTGACCTGTTTCAAAACCTGCTGCCCAGACACTTGGAGATCATCTATGAGATCAACAGGAGGCATCTGGAGGTGAGGAGGAGCTCTGCTCTGTTTATCCAGTGTGAGCTAAAGGCGCGAAACCGATCAACAAACCAAAAGGCACTATGAAGATTTGGTCCTTTTCAGACTTTCAAAGCCCAGTAGCATCTGAACCAGCATGAAGTGAACAAGTAGGGTCTATTTTAACACCAAAACACCAAACTTTTGCCTGCAAACATACGGTCAAATCCTAAAGATTTCTCTTTGTCAAAGTTACTTAATATCTATGTATTTTACCTGGGTTTAAGCAATAAAGAACCCAAACAGACGAGGTTTGTTCTTGTGTGTGTTAACTGAGCTCACTCTTATTCTTCTATATTTCCTGTTGCTGATTCCTCATTCACTCCGTTTCTCAGATCATTTAGCAGAACTGAAGTCCTCGTCATTCCTTACATCTGGTATATAATGCTGTGATGTTTACATTTCCGTCCCACCTTTAGAAAAGTTTCAATATCTGTGTCGTCCAGATGAAGGAGGATGAAATCCATCAGTAAACCTCTCACCTGCGGTTTGATTCTCCCAGAGAACAAAAAAAAAAAAACCAAAAACGTTTTTTTTATTCCTCCAGGATTCATTTAGTCCCAAAGAAACAGTTGATTCCCAAAAACAATCCTTTCCTCGTTGCTTCTTACCATCATCTAAACACGGAGTCTGTAACTTTTAACGCCAAAAAGAACCATCGGTTCAGTTCCTTTCTGACCAAAACCCAGCCAGAGCCACAGTCCCACTTCACTGTTTAGAAACATACACTTTATTTATGTTTTGTGGCCATTAAGCCATTGATATTTACAATATTTGAATTATTGTATAGATTTCTATACGTATAACAATTTAAACTTCTTTTAGTTTTGACTGCAGCTCATACAGGATCCTTTCAAAATAAAACACTCTCAGCCTGTGTTAAATGAGATCCTGCTGCTGCAGCAGATCGACATGAATGAAGTCAAACATGGACTTTTCTATCATTATGACTTTGATGCTCCTTCGTTCTTCTTCTCTTACTGTTCAATCTAAACATGACAACACTGATGTAGAAACCAATGTGTGCTTTAAGCTTATTCTGACAAAAGATCAAATGTTTTACCATCATTTTGCTCAGTTATCTGACATGTTAAAAATCTAGACATTAATGAAAACAAATAAAACAAATGAACCAAAACAAAAAAACAAACATGATTTTAACTCAAATCAACAGCAGTTTTTATTCAAAGCCAAAGAGCCACAAAAAAGAGATAAAGGAGCCGCATGTGGCTGCACCCCCCCAGGATTCAGACCCTTGTCTGAAATGTTTATTTCAGATGTTTAGATTGTTCCTTTATGAGACTGAGACCCCTCCACGGGGCAGCTGTGACTGAGGCTTTAGTCACAAAGCAACTCTGGGGGTATTTAATGCCCCGTTTTAGTGTAAAGTTCCATTTAAACTCTGTTGCTCTTTCACTGAACCCAGTCATGATCAGAAAGACATTAAAAATCGGTTGTTTTGTGTTGGGAGTTGAGCTTCATACATACAGAGCTTTGTCTGCCTGCAGCAGGTAACTCGGAGACTTTTCTCTTTTATTTCCAGCGCATCTCTAAGCTCTTCCCTGAAGACGTTGACCGGATGCGCAGAATGTCCCTCATTGAAGAAGGGGACGTCAAGAAAATCAACATGGCTCACCTGTGCATTGTGGGGTCTCACGCTGTCAACGGAGTGGCTCGCATCCACTCTGACATCATCAAAAGCACGGTGTAAGCAGACCAGTGAGCTACAGCGGGAAAAACTCTAATGTGAGTTTGTGACGCGGATTTTCCACCTCTTCCAGATTCAAGGATTTCTATGAAATAGATCCTCACAAGTTCCAGAACAAGACCAATGGGATCACCCCCAGGCGCTGGCTGGTCATGTGCAACCCTGGGCTGGCTGAGGTCATCGCTGAGGTGCGTTTGTGGGCGATCACTGTTGCAGGTTTGGAACTGAAAATGCTTTGGTTCCACAGCAACAGGATTCCTTTTTAAAGATTAGATGGTTATGTAGCATAAAAATAAAGAAGAATTTGATCTCGATCGATCATTTCTCAGAGGATTGGAGAGGATTACATCCGGGACCTGGACCAACTGAAGAAGCTGCTGGACTTTGTCAACGATGAGGCGTTCATACGAGATGTCGCTAAAGTCAAACAGGTAAAGACTTGGCTTTCACAAAGTAAAAACCTTTGTTTTGGAAATCTCTGTTCTTCATAAACCTGTGCTCCAAACGCAAGGAAAACAAGCTGAAGTTTGCTGCCCACCTGGAGGAACACTACAGCGTGAAGATCAACAGCGAGTCCATGTTTGACATCCAGGTGAAGAGGATCCATGAATACAAGCGACAGCTGCTCAACTGCCTGCACATCATCACTCTGTACAACCGTACGAGTTGCTCTTCTTCACTGAAAAGCTTGACTCAACTGACGCAAAGTTCCGTTTGAAACATAAAGAAAAGCTTCAAACTGCTTTCAGGCATCAAGAAGGAGCCCAACAAGAAATGGACGGCGAGGACTATCATGATTGGAGGAAAAGTAAGAAACACTTTGCTCTAACTCAGATGTTTAAAGTCCAAACGTCCACCTGCAGACACGGTCAGCATGTTTGGATTGGGTTTCCTAACGAGAGCTTTCTGTTTCCAGGCAGCTCCAGGTTACCACACAGCCAAGATGATCATCAAACTCATCACATCCATCGGTGACATAGTCAACAATGACCCTGTTGTGGGAGACCGCCTGAAGGTCATTTTCCTGGAGAACTACAGAGTAACTCTGGCCGAAAAGGGTAAATTAGATCATCCGTACATTGAAGGCAGCGTTGTCAATCATGCTTCGTATGCTTGCAGTAATGTTCACTCAGGACAGCATTCAGACCCCCGGGGGCCCATGGGAACCCAAGCATGTTCACACCTTTTATCTTTTCACTTGTATGTAACATGTATGTGTTTATGTATGTATTTAAACACAGCATCTACACACAAACCTGAAGCTGTGAAGTCTCACAGCCCCTCATGCACTCATGGATCTGTGCGTACATGTGCTTTAGTAGCCTATGAGTTACAAATCAAATATTTCAGGCTCACAAATGATCCGAGTCTAAAGTGTCTTCACACAACAAAGTAGTCGTGTTGCAGTAACTAGCAATAATCTAGAGATATTTTTGAGTTCGCAGACATGTGTTTTAGTCCGAATAATTTACCTTCTTCTCTTCATCTGGCTGTAATACCAGTGTACTATAGCATGCACTGTTTTCCACCTGTCTGTTTGCTGTAGTCATCCCTGCAGCTGACCTGTCGGAGCAGATCTCCACTGCCGGTACCGAGGCTTCCGGCACCGGAAACATGAAGTTCATGCTGAACGGTGCTCTCACTATCGGCACCATGGATGGAGCCAATGTGGAGATGGCCGAGGAGGCTGGAGAGGAAAACCTCTTCATCTTTGGCATGAGGGTGCACGATGTGGAGGCTCTAGACAAGAAAGGGTACGCTTCACCTCTAATTCAGCTAAAAGTCAACGTGTCGTTCTGATCGTTTGGAGCCAGAAGGATTGCTGTGGTTGAGTTGAACAGGTTTAGGAGCTGCAGTCGAAATCCGACAACGGTAGTAGAAAAAGTTAAAAGCAGTTGTTACACTTGTGTTGTTTTTTATCATTTTGTCATGTTTTTCCAAGAGCCAACGGGCGATGATCTCATATCCTGTCATCTGATTTCATCTCTCAGCTATGATGCTGCGTCGTACTACAACCGGATCCCAGAGCTGAAGCAGGCAGTGGACCAGATCTCTGGAGGCTTTTTCAGTCCAGACCATCCGGGCCTTTTCAAGGACCTTGTCAACATGCTGATGCACCATGACAGGTCGGAGCTCAAACCGCTGAGATGAAGAATCCAGACTGACTGCAGACTCACATTCATCCACATCAGACCTGTTCTATCAGAATCCCTTGTTGTTTGTGACGGAGGGAATGATGTCCTGATCAAAAACGAGAATCTGGGTAGTGATTGCAGGGATGGATCAGTGATTCTGACACTGTTTCAATGTGTTTCAGGTTTAAGGTGTTTGCAGACTATGAAGATTACATCAAGTGTCAGGAAAAAGTCAGTGCTCTGTACAAGGTCAGTCCAAGGAAAGAAAAGCTTGAGGTCTCACTGCAGATCTCTACAGGTTTAACCAAAGCTGTCCTCCTTACTTTGTCATTAAAACTCTGGCATTCTTCTGTTTTCTCCAGTCTGACGCGTAAACATTTCCTACACAGTTTTTCCTGCATCATTGTTTTCTGTCATGACCTTTGCTGAGAAGAATCTAAAAGATTCAAATGAACATTGACCTGTTTGAGGGATGCAGTGGTTTGAAAACGATCGTCAGTGTAGACAGTGCTCCCTTCATGTTGGTGGGTTTTTAACAATATGACATTTTTTCTGTATTTCATTTGACGGTCATATTTGTAAAGGGATGGGAAGTTTGCCGACGCAAATAGAAACATCGATCTAGTACTGGGGAGTAACAGCATTATTGGTTAAAAACCACAGATATGTTGGTAAATCCCACTGAGAGCTGTGTGTTCACTAAACATATAACCTTATTTACAGCACTTATGTCAGTTACTTACCGAGGTTTTTCTGTGGTCAGGACACCAAAGCCTGGACCAAGAAGGTGATCCATAACATCGCCGGCTGTGGGAAATTTTCCAGTGACCGCACCATCTCCCAGTATGCCAGGGAGATTTGGGGCATGGAGCCCAGCTTGGAGAAGATTGCTGCCCCTGACGATCCCCGCTAACCGTGTGGCACACCAGGCGGTCCAGCCTGAGGGGACCAGCCCTGCGGCTCCTCTCTTCACGCTGTGGAGTTCTTCCTGCTTCCTTAGTGTTCCTCCTCGTTCTGCCGCTCTGCCTTCCACTTCGTCTTGCTTTCTCTTTGGTGACAGAGATTTACATAGAATTATTTTGACGTTTTCTGTGCACAAAGTATTCAAACTCTCACTTCTGACTGAGACCGTTACATCTCCAAGTCCCCGTGTCAGGAGTGTAGAGATTTGAACGTTTAAAATGTTAGTTTTTAGAGGTTTAGATTTCTCAGCCTTCATCTAAATCAGGGATAGGCGACTCCAGGCCTGGAGGGCCGCAGTGTCTGCATCGTTTCCAGATATCCAGGTCATACTGGTGACTGATCACCTGCTTCAGGTGTGTCCAGCCTATTAGAGCACACCAGAGCATGGGATGCTGGAAAACATGCAGGAATGCGGCCCTCCAGGCCTGGAGTTGGCTGTTCCTGATCTAAATCATGACGATGTTTGATTTCATTTAGGACAGTGATGTTTCATGGATCTGTTAGCGTTCTACTTTGATGTTTTAGACACGGAAACATTTGAATCTGCGTTCCTGACATTCCTCCTCAACAAAAGGCAGCAGAAATCCAAAGCGATGTCTTCCTGCTGGAGGCGGTCAGATGGTGTTTTAGCCGCTCCACATGTGTTGCAGAAGGAAGACATTTCTCCATGTTTGCAGCTCCTTCACTCCCAGTTAATGTTTCATAAACACACACTCCACTGTTGTGTCTGTACTTGTTTGAAGGTGTTAAAGGAATGTATTTGTGTCCATTAAGATTACTGATTATAGTGGAGTGCTTGAATGCTAATGTCTGTAGCATGTTGTGTGTCTTCTTCATGTTGTTTAACTCTCAAAAGTGACCTAGAAGGAAATGTTTCTCTGCCTGCAAACTAAATGATCTAACTGTGGAAACAGCATTTTAGCTGCTGCATCAGTCAGGCCTGACACTGAAACAGTAATGATGCTCTGTAGCACCATCCTGTGGTTCTGCTGCTGCTCCAACCAGAAAGGCGGCAGCAGCACAACCTGCTGCTCTCACTGTCAATGCTTTTATTTTGAAAAATAAAGCTGAAAACACATCCATGCACAGATTCACTGAGCTGATCTGAACTGCTCTCATGGACAACAGACTGTTTCTGTCTCATGGTCATGTGGACACACAGCACACTTTAAGGATGGAGCAGAGAAAATACAGAACAGTGATGTGACGGATGAAGGAAACCTCACTGATGAAGAGAAACGAGGGAATTTATGAAGATAAAAACATTTATCAGTGATGACGCTCAGAATATTAACCACTGTTTGCAGAGTTACTTCCTAAAATGTTCATCAGGAACATTTGACATCAGATCAGAAAGGGATAACCAGAGGGAGTTTGTAGGCAGGAGAGAAAGATCTGACCTTATGAATACCAGCTGAAAAATCTTTTTGGAAGAACATCGAATGATCACGATCAACATCACTTTAGCCGTGGAGCTCCTGGTTCCTGTTATAAATGTAGTTCTCCCCCCAACAGCCCTCAGTTCCTCTGAGACGAAACTGTTTAACCCAATCTGAGCTCAATTTATCACAGCTATTTCAGTAAAAACAAATTCTATTAACGTTTGAATACATGAATGATTGCTTACTGTAATACATTAGTGGACATAAAAAAGTAGACAAACTCAGAAAACCCGGTTTATTAAAGCTTTGACTCAGAGGCTCCCCTCAGGGCTTGGAGACAAACAGCAGATCTATGCTAGAGAGACAGGAGAGGGTTAATGATGGCCTGAAGCAGGGAAAGCGTAAACAGAAAGAGGATAACTGGGATGAGGACAGAAGACTGCAGGAGGAAGAGGAGTGGAGTCCTCGGTACGGCAAGGAAGGTGTGGCTCCAGGTAGAGGTGATACTGAGGAGAAAAGACACTTAAAGGGGGGTGACAAAACTCAGGATCCTGAGGCTTAGTCACCAATTCTGATGCCAAAGTTTAACTCAAAATCCCCAGGGATCTCTGGGAAGGTTCCAAAAGGTCAAAGGTGCAGTGACTTACGAGGTTTTGGGAGAAATGGAGCAGCAGAGAGACCGGAGCATGTAAAGGCAGCTGGAGGCAGTAAGACGTCTGGATAAAAGGCTGGATAAAGGCTGAGCAGGATGGCTGGTATAGTCAGGCTGAGGGGCGAGCATGACCACAGCTGAAGCGTTGAATGAGAGCTTGTAGTGCAACGATCCAACAGAGAGTGAAGGGCAGAGACAGAGATATAGCAGCAGGTACAGGTGGAGGGAATCAGATGATTGGCAGCAGGATGGATGCTGCTGTGACAGTTCAAGAACGAAAGGTATCCAGAGATGCAGACCCTTTCTATGATTCCATTCAAAAACATGAACCTTAGATAGAATACAGATGCAGGATCCACTGTTGAACTGATTTCAAGCATTTCTTTGCTTATTCTTCATAAATCGGAGCTTCCAGCTCCTAAAACCCACAAAGACAGGATTTGAAGAAAGTAGAAAACTGTGTAGAAATCTGCTCCAGTGTTGCAGGACATGAATGTTTTTAAACAGAGTTTCATCAACTAATCATCTGCTAAACTCAAAGCTCCTGCACAGCGTCACCAGATGTCTTTAAACTGCTTCAGTTCAACATGAGGAAGACTTCAGATCTGACAACTATCCAGAAGAGCATCACGGATCCCTCCATCGTCTGGAGAGTTCATGGATAAGGAGGCTGGCTGTTCACACAGCGCTGTGTCCAACAGATCAACAGAAAGTCTGATGGAAGGACAGAATGTGAGGAGAAAAGAGACGGCCGTGGGCTTCAGCCCGTCATCAAGGATTCAAGAACCTGCAGACATCCAGAAAGAGTGGAATGAGGGGAGGAACAGCTTGATCTGGTTTGATGTGATCATGATCTCCATCTTTATCTTTTCACAAAAGCGGAGAGCTAAACGATGCTTTGTCCACAGGTTTCTCCTTTTCTGAAATCCTGTTTTTGTGGGTAAGACAGTGGGCCCTGAATCTATACTCTCTCAAAGCCCTTAACTGGATTCCTGGAAATGAAAACACTCCTCATGATGCTCTCATTGTTTGGAAAGGGTCTGTGATTCTGACTTTCTCTGGCTTCACCTGATCTGCATGACGGCTAAACCTGGAGAAAAGGGAAAGCTGGGAATTCTGGTTTTTCACATTGTATTTACCTTGACTCATGAGAACCCAGATCCATGTTTCTGATGTGGAATATACCATGAACCAGGAGGACCACAGAACCCATTACTGGTGTTTTTCCATCACACTGATGTCTCCAGGAGTTCCTACAGGTCATACCTTCTCGTTTTCTCTGGTATTCTCATGGATCCATTGTTTGATGAGCTTGGCTCGATGTCCCACCTGTCTCCTCCCACATGTGTGTGATTGTCTAACAGGTCCAGACTCCTCCCCTCACAGCTTTCCTGTTAAAGGCTCCTTCCGCTTGGCGGTCTGATGTTTCGTCCAGCTGATCCCTCAGACCCAACACCGGTATGGACGGCAGCATTTATGGTAAGTTTTTCCTTCACTGCTTTGTTTTAGCCAGTCGTTCAGGACTGAACATGACAGAAGATACCATGTTTTAGTTTAAAGTCACAGTCAGGACGTACCAACAGCTTACGAGTCAGAACCTGGGCTATATTTCTAACTCTTGTAAATTCAGAGAAGCATCTAGAATTTGAAAGAAGGATTTTACAGGTTTTACTGGACCTGTGGTTGTCTCTTTGGACAAACATGCATCCTAAACTCTGCACACGAGAACAGGCGGCACAGTCTCATTCATGACTCCGAGCAGTTATCAGGATTGTCTTGCATGTTTTTTAATGTCAATGCTACCATCAGTCTACACTTACATTTGTGATCACAGACTATAAATAGCATCTGTAATTTACTGTGTACATCTATGGGACACTGAGAAAGAATTCAAGTCAACTTTGACCTTCACTCGGCCGTGTTTGAGTTTCATTCAGACAGTCAGAACTTTAACAGAAATACTACATCTGAGCTGTCATTATTCTTCATGTTTTTTGGGCCCATGAAGAAGAGGTTTTTCAAAATAAAATGAAATGTCTGGTTGAGACCTGCACACAAATGGCAAACTGATGAAAGCTTGATGTTGTTTCTTTAAGATTAATTCGTAATTTCTGAGATCAGTTATTAAAATGTCATATTTTTCCTCTAAAATAATCAGATGAGAATTTTAACAAACTAGAAAACTCATTTATTCCTGTTTTTAAATCCGATTCAAAAATATTACTGGCACATTAGTAGTTTTTCAAAAAGCAGGCCTTAACTGTCAGGTTAGTTGTTGTGGATTGTTGCTCCAGAGCTGGACTCCCTGGACGTTCCTCCTCTCACTCCCAGCAGCAGGGAGGTCCTGAGTCAGGCCATGAAGGCCAGTTTTGCCGGCTTTGCCCAGGAGATCATCAGCTGCCACCTCCAGCGTGGTAAGGATGCAGACTTCCCCTTTAGTTTGGTACTGATGAAAGCATCTGTACTGATGTCTCCTCTCTACACACCCCTGCATGTGAAGACCCCATGTTGTGGACTGAATGGGAGGTAAACCACTGGCTGGACTGGTGTCAGGCTGAGTTTGGACTGCAAAGCCTGGACTCAGACCTGAGGGGCCTGCAGGGCGGCGAGCTGTGCGCTCTGAACAGGGAGGCCTTCCTGAGCCTAACTAGTGACGGCACCGCAGGGGAGATCCTGTGGGAGCACCTGGACACCATGAGAGGAGGTGAGGACAGGTCTCACTGCAGGGTTTTCCGATGTTCTTTGAGTCATGCTGGAAACAAGGAATCTCTCATGTAGAAATACAAAGACATTCAAAACCTGATGGTCAAGAAACTTTTGCTTCAACTGGATGAATCTATTGAAACTGGTGAAGAAACTACTGATATTAAGCATAGATGGCAGAAGGCAAACAGCTGGAATACTTTATCCACCATCCTTTATCACTAAAACAGGCTTTTAAATATACTTTCTGATTATAATAATGTGAACTGTGTACTTATTTATAAGATGCATCTACTAGAAACAAAAGCACACACAGAGTTCTCCTTTTAAATCCACAGAACAATATAAATATATTGAACTTTTTCTGTGAAAATCACTTCTGAAAACCCAAAATGTAAAAAGAGAACTGAAAATGTAATACACCAGCTGTAGTTCAAGAACAGAACATCAAACGCCAAAGGTTCTGGGCTGGGAGTCCAAAACCTAAAAAAAAAGGTTTCAGTGGAATGAAACTCCATCCGACAGATCATTGGAGCTCCTCATTCAAAGAATGATTGTGTCCACAGACAGAGAGGATGAAAGAAGTTCTTCCTCCTCCATCTGCAGAGCTCCATCCTACTGTCAGCTTCAAATCTATGAAGGTGATTCAAAGAAAATACTTTGGCTTTCATTTAGCTCCAGTACCACACAGCACTCCCCCGCTTTGTTTCCCCCCAGAAAACGCCTCTGACTATGTTCCAGACCCTGCAGATGAGCAGGATGACCACGTGCAGTATGATTCCAGGGAGGGCCCCGACCTCCAGACTCTGAGGCCCCCGACTGCACAGCACGACGGCTGCTGTCTGATGAAAGCCGGAGGGCCCTTCAGCTCTGCAGCCCCCATGCAAGAAACACACAACGATGCAGGTGATTTTGTCTCAGCCAAGCCTTCTGACAGAAGCACAGATCCAGAACATTTCTGGAGTAAGACGATCTCGTTCTAAGCTAAATTCTGACGTGTTCGCCTCATGTTGTGTTTGTGATCTGTTGAACCTCCAGAGGCTCTCTCAGACCGAAAGATTTCCACCTGTGGAGGCTCTAACTTCACCAGCTCTCTTTTGTGGACCGCTCCGCTCCATGACCTCGAGCCGGCGATGGGGGAAAGTCTGCCTGACGACGCCTTCATGGCACCACACAAGCACAAGAGCTTCAAGGAGTATGTGGGGAACCAAACAGATCTGGGCAGAGCTATGATCCCAGCAGCCATTCTTGCTGGTTATACTGGTTAGTACAGCTGTGGAAACAGATTCAACTGGAGCTTAGGGAGAAAAATCCCACAAGCTGATCATTTGTTTTTAGGCAGTGGTCCTATTCAGCTGTGGCAGTTCCTGCTGGAGCTTCTGACGGACCGCAGCTGTCAGTCCTGTATCAGCTGGACAGGAGATGGTTGGGAATTCAAGCTAACGGACCCTGATGAGGTAAACGTGCATTTTAAATCGGGGTGTAACGATGCATCAGTTTAGATTCCTACAATCCAACCAGATCGATCTGTCTGAGACAAGTTGTGAATCAAATCCAATCGACGTGTCCTGTTGAAAAAAACATTTCAAAACGAGATAAATCAACAATCAATCTGGGAAAACAGCATGTGGATTCATTGAGGTTTATTTTACTGTAACATACATACAATCAAGTTCCATCACAGCAGACAGAAACAGCTCTTTTAAAGCTCTCTAACGGCAGCACATTCTGGCCAGTTCTCTGTCTCGGTGCTTCTGGACCTCAAATCTGCATTTGAAACTGTTGATCACAACATTACGATTGCGCTTCTTCAAGGTGATTATGGTCTGTTCTAGATTGGTTTGTCTCATATCTCAGAGGAAGAACTTTCAACATCAGTCTAGGTTCAATAACCTCTGAAATGGAATACGTTTCTTGTGGTGTTCCTCAGGGTTCAGTCCTGGGCCCTGTTTTGTTCACTCTATACATGATCCCTCTTGGCAAACTATTTAGTAAATTTCGCCACATTTCTTACCATCTGTATGCAGACGACATTCAGCTATATCGCTCCTTCCCTGAAACAGACGTTAACATCTTGACCAGTTTACTGGACTGTCTATCTGAGATTAAGTCATGGTTATCTAATAACCATTTACACCTAAATACTCAGAAGACAGAGGTTTTACCCCAGACAACTAAATCCCTTCCATCAAACTCCACCTTGGTTCCCTGAGCTCCTCTGTCCGGTCTGTCAGGAATCTTGGGATGTTGTTTGACAAATCTCTAACTTTGGAAACAAATGATCAAAAAGTGCATGTATCACCTGAGGAATGTGGCAAAAGTCAAACACATCTTATGACCTGACCTGGAGATGATTATTCATGCATTTATTTCTTCACGTTTGGACTATTGTAATTCACTTTTTACCTGTTTTAGCAAAAGCTCTTTAAAACGTCTGCAGCTCGTCCAAAACTCTGTGAAGAGGCTTTTAACAGGAGCTGGGAAACGAGCAAACATAACTCCACTACTCTCCTCTTTATGCTGGCTCCCAATTCCATTTAGAATTGAATTTAAAATTCTACTTGATGGACAAACTCCCAAGTGCATTGCTGACCTTTTAACCCCTACTCTTCAGTCCAGTCGCTGAGGTCTTCAAACCAAAACTTTGTTCATCTTTTTTTTTGTCTTTTATTGTGTTTTACTGGCTGTAATTTTAGTTGTTTTACTTTTGTGAAGTTCTTGGTAAATTTTATCTGGGAAAGGTGCTATAGAAATGAATATTGACTCACTTAGAAGAAATTCAAAGAATCTGGAAAACTTCAGCTGCGCTGTTCAGCAGCAGCTGTTTATCTCGGAGTCACACTGTTTTCTGATCTATTTTAGATCAGTCAATCGGATCAGATCGGATAGTTCAATGTGAACCAAAATCAACCATGATGATATGAATGGAATGGTTGTTAAAATGCATCGTTGAACCCCGACTGTTTGACATTTTCCTGGGTTAACTTGAAACATTATGCAAATGACACATATTTTAAAAAGTCACAAATACAAAGCAAAGTTTCAGTTCATAAGAGTGCAGTGACCCAAAGACTCACTGTGAGTCTTAGATCTTTACATGCAGATGCTTTCATGACTGCATTAAAAATGACAGTAAGTGTAAAGTGTGTCCACTTCATGCTGTGTGTGTTTGTGTTTTTGTGTGTAGGTAGCTCTGCTGTGGGGCAGGAGGAAAAACAAACCCAAGATGAACTATGAGAAACTGAGTCGTGGTCTTCGCTATTACTACGACAAGAACATCATTTGTAAGACAGCCGGCAAACGTTATGTTTACCGCTTTGTCTGCAACCTGCAAGGCCTGCTGGGATACGAGCCTGGGGAGCTGCACGCCATGTTAAACGCAACAAACAAGAGTCATTCATGAAAGTAAATAGTGCCAAACGACAAATACACTTTTATATATGAAATAAGACAATACAGCAATGAAACCAAGTACATTTATGTATTCCAGAGAAACACTCGTACTCACTCTTATCTGGATTATACAACATGAGGAATCTTATTGACAGTAGAGAGATGTTTAATTCTTTAGATTATCAACAAGTATTCCACAACTAACTGCTCATCATGACTGTGTTTCAGTCTTTCTAGACCTCCCATGTTGAATGCTTATACTCTGATCCAAAAACAAGTTTCCTTTCAAATTTAGCGCATGATCCCAATTCACAGTAATCCAGTCAGAGTTTATGAGCCAAATGAAAACCTTTTCAACAAGCTGAACAACCACTGGAAATAAAACTGCATTTTCTTCCAGCAACAACAAAACACAAACAAATAAGTCAACATCCATATCAGCGTCCAAACAAAAGAAAACCCCAGAAGAACACTCGTAAAGTTAAACGTGCTGGAAACTTTGTTGTCTGTTCCAGTTTCCATCACTGATGCAGAGGATGAAGGGAAGTCAGAACATTCCCAGGAACGCGTAAATCAGAACTTATTTCATACCAAATCAGAGCCAAAAAAAGGAAAACAATACTTCTGTGAAAAGGCTTTGACATCCTGCATAAGACAAAATGATAAAATATTGTTCCAGTGTGATCTGGAGGAACACAACTATGACGAGTGCAGTCTACGTCATTCCTGAAGGTTTTGACAGATCCTTATGGAAAACTCCAGGCAGGTTTAAACGCACAACTCAGAGCCAAAACAAAGAGGCCTCCACACATGAGAACCCAAAGGAAACATGGAAATGTCATTCACATTTGAACTCATTCGCTGTGTACTTTGCAGTAATTTGCATCAGTGGATCCTGTATGCATGAATATATAAATGTATTTGTTTTTTCAAAGACATGCATGGGTTCTGATGTGATTTCATCCATCGGATAATAGAGGAAAAGACAAAGGCCATGGCTATCCAGTATGTGAGGATTATTTCCACCACTTACCCTCCTAAGGGGGCACTAATGGAAGACCTGGCATGGGGGAGTGTGTTTGCATTGACTGTTTTTACCCCCTCAAATGAAGGCTCATGCTCTTTCAGGGGTGAATGACACAGACCTTGTAATTTCAACCAGAGCAGCTTCCTGCTGAGAGCTGTGAGTAACAGCTGAGTAGACATGGGACTCATTCTGTTCCTTTTAGTCCAGCTGGAGTTGACTTGATCTGATAGAAAACACTTCAACTGAAAACAAGTTTACTCAGAATGAGAGAAAAACCTTTTGAAGAATCCATGCTGAAGCAGTCAGACGGGCAGGAGGCTGTGAATTTAGAGATAGCAGTTAGAGTCCCACTCTGATCATCTTCTGATCCGTTGTAAAGGTGTTCCCAGTGGTCTTTTAACGATGATTCTGCTGTTTCTAGCTTAAATAAAAAAACAGTGTTGTTTTCTAGGACATAGTTTCTGCAGAGCGGCAGGTGTTCATTAGGAATTCACCTCTGAGTAGTGGGTGAGACTGTTGGAGCAGAGTAACTCCGCCCCCCTTCCCCTTCACGTTGCTGATGGTTGTGACCCGTCCAGCATATTTTCTGTCAAACAACATTTTCTCATCTGCTCCTGATTCACACCAATTTCAATAAAGAAATCCACAGAAATGCCTTTTGGAACTCAATTGCTTTTAAACATGTTCTTCAGAGTCAGAAAAGAGCAAAAAGAAACCGGAGAAAACCCACACGAATGAGCAGAACATGCCAACTCCACACAGAAAGGTCTTCATGGGGATTCGAACCAGAACCTGAGTGTGCTAACCGCTGCCCCACCGTGCAGAACCCAGTTTCCATTCCAGCCTAGATTTTGCTGTCGGACAATTTAAAAGCATTTAGGAATGTAAGGACAGTGATGACCTGAGACCCGGTCAGAGCACCTGACTGCAGGTACTGATGGGTGTCCTCCAGGTTCCTCCATCACATGCATCCGTACTGGATTTCCCATTTTTCTCCTGCAGACAGCCGTCAGAACAATTGGAACTAAAAGGCTTTAATTAAGTTCAGCAGGTAAGGTTACCTGCTGCACCTGAAGACATCAACCTGACATCAGATCAGCTAACGAGACTGCGCTCCTCCAAGCTGAACCGATCCCGTCAATGTAGCTCCTGGAACGTTGGTTTTTGGGCTTCAGCATTAGAACTTCCTGTTCTTGGTTGATGAACGGTAACATGACTGTAGTGTCATGACGACAGCACAGCAAACGGTCAGTCAAACACTGAATGTCCACACATGGCTCATCTTTAAACGGCTCGGACAGCAGCGTCCCTGCAGATGTACACGCGTGTGAACTTTACGGATTTTCTTTCTGTTCTTGACCATTGAACCTGTTTTTTGTGACTATGGACAAGATTGAGTCTGTCTGCAGCTTTAGTAGAGAACAATGCTGCATGAGGAGCTCTTTACCTCAAGAAACAGCACTTTCTGACTGCGTTCTGTTCAAATGTACACTCCTGCAGAAGAAGCCTTTACATTCAAAGAACCACGTCGGTCCAGAGGAACAGGAATGAATCCCTGCTGGACGAGAAATGACAAAAACAATCAATGAGCCAGCCTCGCTGTGTTTCAATTGAAACGCTTGATCTCTCTGCAGGAGCCGTCTGATGCCGTCACCTTCACACATGCACTGAAGTGAAACCGAATTCACTGAGCAGGAAGAATTCCATCCTTTCGCTTCCATTAGGTGAGCCACTCCAGCTGATCTCTGCTGAAATGCCTCACGGCCAGGTTCTGCAGGTTCCTTTAGCACCCACGTCCACCAGAGGATTGGATTCATCCTGAGATCAATTATTTGGAATTCACTCCTGATCAGCTGGTTTTTAAGAAAACACTGACATGTTAAAAGTCCAGGTTCCATTTCCACATGTTCGTGTTGGCTTGGTGAGATGTTTTACTTGTTTTATGAACTCCATGAGTTGATACTGTTGTTGTAGTGGCTATGCTGCATGAACTGCAGGGCGCCACACTTACAAAGACCTTTTATAGTCCCCACAGTGACAGCTCCCTGCTGTCTTGAAAGTAAACTTGCGATCTGCTCCTCTTGAACAGAGGATGCAGCAGGAACTCACAGCTCACCCAGAGGTTCTGTGGGTTTCCATGAGCGCCAGCAGAATTCACAGCAAAATCCTTCCTGCAGAGAGTATGCTTATTACATCAGTGCATTTCTGCAAACAAAGGGTCACGAGGATGAAGCACTGAGTCCGCTTTCAGCAGTTCCATCCATTTCAATGCTGCTAAATAGGTTTGGAATCTCCAAAAACTCTTGTCATTTTTAATCAGTTTGACTGCAAACATCCTGCCAGTCATAAAGATCAAATGAATTTAGACAGGATTAATGTGTCGGGATGAAGAAGAGGAAAATGACTTTAAAAGAGATGAAAACAGGAACAGAGAAGTGTTGTGAGGCCTCTTCAGTCACCGTCTTCCACTAAGATCTCTATTACAAACGCATGGACCACAATAAAGACAGTTTAAATGATTTTTAAAATTCTCTCTCATTTTCAGGCTCAACATCTAACCTCCATAAAATCAAGTTTAACAAAGAATCATCCAGTTCATAGAACTTATTTACAGCTACGAAATCCCTTTAGATTAGTCAAAAGAACTGTGCCTAAAGGTGCGGGACAGAAACAGCTGAACCCAAACGATAAAGACCAGATTTTTAACGTAAATACATCACTTTATTTGCTTTCGATCCACCGCTGCTGCTACTTTGAACTGAAACTGGAGAATTGTCCACTTCTGTTTTCAAGCAGGTAAAGAAAAATACACAACTGATGTTGAAAAGAAGTGTCTAAATACTCATCAGATCTCTTCGTGGGACACAAACCCTGCAGGTTCTGACATTTACAGAAAGCAGTCGTTGGGTCAGAACCACGCAGGGAGAAGTTCGCTGTCGTTTCTGGCGTCACGCACACGTCCCAACTCAAGGCCAGATAAAGGCAAGAAATAAAAATGACAAAAGAAACAACAGAAAACACAGAAAAATTACCTGCAGAAAAAAGGCATTTTGTTTACAGAAAAACGTAAAAAAACAAAAAAAAACAAAACAAACAGGACACCCCCCCCTTTCTACCTGCATCCCATAGTGGGGCTGGCCAAACCCAGGCCTGTCCCAGTTCATATTAAGCTTTAACACACCGGACCTCCTTGATGCAGCAGATGTCTCTGAACTGCTGTTGAGTTCTAATGAAGATGCCGGGATTCTCATCCTAACAGGATCTCCGTCCAGCAGTGAGGGAACGCTGACAGAGACAGAGAAGCAGCCATTGAATCTCGGCCTTGTTGTTGAGATCACACTGATGGATGGAGGTTTTGTAACTAAAGTGGAGCTTTGAATCTTCTAGTCGTGTTTTTCCAGCTTCAGCAGAACACAGAGATGTGATGAGAGCAGGATGAAGCATCATCATTCAGTCACAACGTGTTCTACTAAACAGTGAGATGAATGACTTCAACTGAAAAGATCATCCTGGATCCTGGAGAGAGGTTAAGATGGAAACACGAAGCTTGTCTTCACATATCTGATACGACATACTAGAGAGGAGGAAAAAAGGAAGAATCCAGGTTTTATTATTAAACGTCAACTACAGGAGATCTGGGTTTCATTTCAAACACTGGATAAAAAGCTCAGCAAAGCATTCGGCTGCTAATCTCACGGCTGGAAAATGAGACCGCATTTGTGTTGGATCAAAAGTAGGAGAAAGGGATGAGGCCCATCACTGTGAATGCTGTTTCTGCCACTGCTCTGGAGTGAGGGTCTTCTGCTCGAAGGCGTGGATTTCTTTCAGCTCCTCAGCAAGACACGTGTTCACCATCCTGCAAACACAGCCGGGACTTTACCACAACATTCACACACCTGAGGGAAAAAAGAAGAGTGTCTGCGTACACGTGCAGCAAAAACCTGAATGTTGGGAAAGTCAAGTTGATCTTTTCAGTCTTTAAATAGTGAAACTCCGTTCTATTTGGGACCAGTAAACACAGACTGAAATGTTTCAAGCTTCTTATCATTTTAGTTTACAGAAACATAGAATTCAGAGTCTCCAAAAACAAGAACCTTTTTAGAAAGTTCATTGTTGGTGACATCTCTTTAACAGCAGCTGCATAATCATGAGGAAGACTTGCTAGATGTTCACACACACCCTTCAGAAGGAGGACGAGGCGTGAAAGGTCCTTCACCAACAAGTGTGAAAGGAAAAGGTTCAGCAGCAACAAGAACTTTAAGAGAGAAACCCTCGGAGCAGCATCACAGGACTGGGTGGAGTCAGAGCATCCAGAGCATCCAGAACCCATCCTCCTAGCTCATCGAGCTGCTTTTATTTTCCAGCAGGACTTGGCCCCGCCCACACTGACACAGGAAGTGAAAGCTGCTTCAACGATGGAGCTGTTACTGTGTTTGAAGAACAGCAGACTGTTGGAGCTGGACCTGATCTGTGGACTGTTGTCAAAAGGAAGATGAGAGACAGCAGCCCAACCATGTGGATGAGCTGCAGACTGCTGTCAGAGCGAGCTGGGCCTCCGTTCCACCGCTGCACATCCGCAGAGCCTCAGGCTACAGAGCAGGGATGCAGAGATTCATGCAAAATGAGGCAAAACCACAAATTGATGAAGAAGCATCAAGATGAGCAGAGTTTTCTCACATTAGTGAGGAAAACATCCTCTTATTGTCTGATGAGATTTTCTACTAAACTTTTGATTTTCTTTATTTATAGACCATAAAATGATTAGAAATGAAGGTTTGAAACATTTCAGTCTGTGTGTACACATGACACAACATACGACTTTCAGTTTTGACTAAAAGTATCGAACTTTTCATGATATATTGTAACCTTTTTAGAGAACATACATGCAGATGCACACAGGAACACTTTATTAGAACTTCATCAAAATGTTATTTGTGGAGCAAGTTAATCACATGTCTAATGCACAACATAATATATATTTTCATGAAGGAGATTTAAATGTCTTTCTGCATGTCCTCTTTGTATGCAGTTAAAGTCTAAGTCTTCTTTTCTGCTCTTTTTTCTATCTTTCAACTGCTCCCCTTAGGGGGCGCCACAACATCTAATTTGACTTCATTTAATCCTTTCCTTCGCATCCTCTGTTCACCATCATGTCCTCCTCCCTTACATCCATGAACCTCCTCTTCGGTGTTCCTCTAGACCTCAGCATCCTTTCACCAGCATCCTCAGTGTTCCTCCTCTCAACGTGTCCAAAACATTTTTGTCACGACATCCATGTCCGGAACGTCTCCAACATTCCTTCCAGACTTCCTCATCCAAACACAGTTCTTCTCTCTGGATCCTGTCTTTAGATCTACAAAGCAGCTCCTTCTGACCGTCTCTGTTCTTCTCCAGAAACCAAAATGTTGTTCTGACCTCAGTCTAGCTTCCAGTTCTCTTTCCCATAATTCTTTGGGTCTCATCAGTTTTACTCCTCTGTAGTTTCTCTGCTCATCTCTCTGCTTCTTCAAAATGGAACAAGAACCTTTCTCCTCCGTTCCTCAACATCCTTTCACTAGATCTTGTTAAAGTCAGAAACTCTTCCTTCTCCTCTGCTAAACTCTTCCAGACCTCTCCACTCTTCATCCTCACTGATCTTTGCTGTTTCCTGCTCAACAACGTCCCCTCTTCTCCTCTGTGTTCTCTACACGTTCATCAATCACTTCTCCAAAGTTCTCCTTCCTCCTCTTCTTCCTTTCTGTCCAACCTGGCACTGAAGTCCTCATCTGCTTCATCTTCCTCACCCCCAGCATCATCCTCACACCCCCATCCTCTGTTGTCTGGCTCCCCTCTCTCCAGCCACTGATCTCTTTCAGATTTGAACATCAAGTTGTGTTCTCGTCCCTCCACTCTGATGTCTCCATAAGCTTCTCTCTCTTTTCTGCAGGTGGAGCGTCGATAAGTGGATTTCTCTGACGTCATAGTTTTTACAGGTTTCTGCTCTTCATAATCATTTGCTTTCTAATGTGCTACAAAACAGGAAACGTAATCCAGGAAAACGTAAAGCCCATGTTTACTGCTTTTGTGTCCCACCTGTGTCTCTGTAGCAGAGCTTTGCCCTCAAACTGTGACGACACCACCAGGACTTTGAAACTAGTAGCACATCTGTTGGGTGAGGTGTCCTCCACATCCTGGAAAAAGCCCAGATAAATGTTGTCATTATCCATCAACACACATAAGTCATAACGCAAAGCTTTCAGTGTGTGTGCTACAATATTGTTTTGTGTGTTTGACAAATGAGCTGTTCTTGTAGCCTGTGTGAATAACATCAGTTTTCCTGAAACCTCATCCTCTCATTCACACCTGAAGCTCTCAGTTTAACATCTGCAGCAGTCCATTGAACAACATGGTCATGAAGCAAGCCTCTTTTAGAGATCCCAACAGGATCAGCATCCACTGCAAACAGCAATCACATCTATAGTGGGATTCAGGTCTCAGCCTGAAGTACAGATCCCAGGAAAAGCTCGGATATCACATTATTGATATCAACTAGATACGATTTTTTTGGTTAAGAGGTCCAGTCCAAACGGCCCCTAATTCAACATGTTTACCACTTTTATACGTCATAGTTTCTGGTAGAGTCCAATGCTCTACAGGAGTTGTGCGATTGCTTTCTATTGCTCAGGATTTTACAGACAACAGGCTCACAACTGCTTTTTCTTTTCATGCCAAATTCGACCTGATAAAAGTAAACATTTGTCAACATTTTTTAATAAATGAAACAATGAAAACGTAGATGATTTATAAAAAAAAAACCTAATGTACATACATTTTTAAGATAAAACATAATTTAAACAAAATTGTGGTCTATATTTGCCAATCTAGAGAGCATCAACAATGTTTACATGTTGATCTGTTCTGGAGACTGCAGGCTGCCCAACACAACAACAAGGATTTTCAATTACCACGTGTGCTGCCGAAAGCTCCTTCATAAGTTTATTCTTGATATGATCAGCTGTTATCGCCATGTCTGCCAGACAAGACAAAAACACGTTAAACGCTGAACAGTTTTCACCTTAACCAGATTGGAGAAGCAGACAAACAGAATGAGACGAATGGGATTAGGAGTATTCGTCACTTTCTACATCCCTGCACAGAGAAAACAGGTCATCTATCCGCTTTTATTTACCGAAATCGATGTTTCTGCTGCGGCTGCCGGATTTCACTCACTCTGGAGCGGATGCAGATCTGCCTCGTGCGTCAAACGTCATTGTGAAACTGTCCAATTCCGTTACGGCAGCTTGAGCTTCAGCCAATCAGTGTCCGGCTGGTGAAACACAACAGAAAACTGGCTTTGAAAGTGGAAATATGGGCGGTGTCTGCAGAAAGCCTAACTAAAATATTCCCACTAAAAACATCCTAAGATAAATATGAAAGTGTTGTCGTTCATCACCAACAATAATTAAATGATATTAAGAGCATTAGACATGACAGATATTTTTGGTATTGCAGTAAAACACGGAAAGTATTGTTTTTTAATCAGGCATTTTTGTGACCTACTAAACACGAAAAGCCGTTTATTCTCCCAATTTTGAAGCAACACATTTGTGAAGGATAATGGAGAGCCTATCTGCACAAGATTACTACACTCAGTCTTAAAGTCTCCTGTCATTTAGCCGTGTTTTCTGTAAGGATATCTGATCACACGGATGGCTGTTCCCAAATAAAAGCATTCCGTATTTACCTGTAAAAAGATAAGATGGTAGTGGAGGTGGAGAGTTTCTTTGGTGTGTACATGCTGTACTGCACTAACCCCAGATTTAAAGGCCGCATCTACATCGGCTTTACTGTGAACCCGGAGCGGCGGATTGGACAGCACAACGCCGGCCGACACCGCGGTGGAGCCAAGAGGACCAGCGGAAGAGGACCATGGTATGGTTTCCGCACCGAACCATCAGCAGTGTTTCTGAGCATGTTCCTCTGGGTCACCGTGTTCCACCTCTCTGTGTCTGACTGTCTCAGGGAGATGGTCCTCATTATTCACGGCTTTCCCTCTGACATCGCCGCTCTCAGGGTGAGTGTCAGCTGTCAATCATGGACGATGCTGTCATTTGATGCATCGTCATTTACATTTTAAAGCCTCTGAATAAAGGCCAAAGCCTGTCCAGATAGAAAGTGGATTGGACCGTTTTTAATTGCATTTCGCTGGAGTTTTGTCAGCGTCTGTTCCTTCTGTAGTTATCCAGGGTTAGGTTCATAGAACTGACCAGTTAACTGTCTTACATCATGACATTCAACTGCAGAGTTGTTGTTTTTTCTGATGATGAGAACAAAAAGTCATGATTAGGATGTTCAAGTCTGTCAGGTTTGACTAAAAACAGACAAAAAACCCGGAGCTTGTGACCTCATGACTGAATGCAATGACATTTTTATACAGAGAGCCTGGATGTACTGTTGATCATTCATCTTACCGGTGTGTGTCTGACAGTTTGAGTGGGCGTGGCAGCATCCTCACTCTTCCAGGCGCTTGTGTCATGTGACTCGGCGCTCCAGAAAAGAGTCCAGCTTGCAGTTTCACTGGCGTGTGGTCTCCAACATGCTGCGTGTGGCGCCATGGAACCGGCTGCCACTGACGGCCCGCTGGCTCAAACAGGAGTACAGGATGGACTTTGACCCTGCTCTGCAGCCTCCTCTGCACATCCCTATAGCTTTTGGATGCGTGAGGGTCAAGAAGAAGCTGCCGCTGCAGATCAGAGCGGAGGAGGAGACCACCAGCTGCTTTATCTGCAAAGGACCTGTGACGGTAGTCGCTAAAGACACACTTAAAATGGTTTCTTAGTGCCATGATTGAGCTGTCAGAAACCCTCAGGAGATTGCTTCCTGTGTCTTCAGTGGGTTAATTTGGTTAATTCACAGGGAACCCTGTTTTCAAAGCGTTCTCAGAGGTCTTTTAATTATCAGTATGATGCTTTTAGCCAAAATAAAGAAACCTGTGCCGTTTTTCAGACAGGATGCTTAGCATAGCATGGGCTTTTTCTGTGTCTGCTCCTGATTCACGACTTAAATAAATACTCAGAAATGAAATATTAAGCTTAATATTCTCTCACTATATATATGTCCGTCATTATCATCAGAAAAATGCCCCAAGAACATGTTAAAAACACCAAAAGCACAGTTTTCATTGGCGCAGGTCTTTAAAGGTTGGAGTTTCCCTACAACGATTTGTTTCAAAGGTTTTCCAGTCATAAAACATTTTTTCTTTTAATTTTTTTTGTATTTCTTTAAATTCAGCTCGTTTCATTTTTAATTTCTTGGCTCTGATTAGATAAACTAAAGAAGTGCGAGACAGGGATTGATTGGTTAATCTCTGCTTCTTCTCTTTACCAGGCATCAGAGAAAGTGAGCTGTTTCCATGCGTCCTGTGGGATGAGCAGTCATTTAATTTGCCTCGGAAGGCATTTCTTGCAGTCAGAGCCGTCCCAGCTTCTGCCGGTGGAGGGGGGATGTCCTTCTTGCCATCGCTCAGTGCTATGGGGCAGCCTCATTCGTCAAAAGCACGGCTGCCTCGGAGACCTGGAGGAGATCACAGAATTCTCTTCCTTGGTGAGTGAGGCCACATGGGTGGATACAACTGTGGACAGCTAGTGAGTGAAGCTTCCTAACTCACATGTGCCTTGATCTCCAGGACCACTGGGCAGATGAGCTGCAAATGTAAAGCGACGACGGCTACCATGACTGCGGTGGAAACTACACAGATATTATTTTTTTGCGGAGTGAACCGTATAGAAACTTGACTGTAAAAATCAATGAAGAGTCCCGTTTGATGATGAATATTTTACAGGTTTATGTAAAGTCTTTTTATGAGTTTTAGTCTCACAAATAAATGATTTAATTGCTTTGCTCCCCCGTTTAGATCTGCCTGACTGAAAAAGTCATGTCAGCTATGGAGCAGAGGCTCTACTGCTGACTGCAGGTTCAGTTCTTCTCCTGCCTGCTCAAGTGTCCTTGGGCAAGATGCTGAACTCCACAATGTTCCTGGTGGTTATATGTTGGCGCCAGTGTTCAACAGTGGAGCCGCCATCAGTGTGTAAATGTGTGCATGAATGGGACTGTGACTAAACACTAAGGGTCCGATGCTACGTTCTCTTTGGGTCTGATGCTACCTTCTCTTTGGGTCTGATGCTACGTTCTCTTTGGGTCCGATGCTACGTTCTCTTTGGGTCTGATGCTACGTTCTCTTTGGGTCTGATGCTACGTTCTCTTTGGGTCTGATGCTACGTTCTCTTTGGGTCTGATGCTACGTTCTCTTTGGGTCCGATGCTACGTTCTCTTTGGGTCTGATGCTACGTTCTCTTTGGGTCTGATGCTACGTTCTCTTTGGGTCTGATGCTACCTTCTCTTTGGGTCTGATGCTACGTTCTCTTTGGGTCTGATGCTACGTTCTCTTTGGGTCTGATGCTACGTTCTCTTTGGGTCTGATGCTACGTTCTCTTTGGGTCTGATGCTACGTTCACTTTGGGTCTGATGCTACGTTCTCTTTGGGTCTGATGCTACGTTCTCTTTGGGTCTGATGCTACGTTCTCTTTGGGTCTGATGCTACGTTCTCTTTGGGTCTGATGCTACGTTCACTTTGGGTCTGATGCTACGTTCTCTTTGGGTCTGATGCTACGTTCTCTTTGGGTCTGATGCTACGTTCTCTTTGGGTCTGATGCTACGTTCACTTTGGGTCTGATGCTACGTTCTCTTTGGGTCTGATGCTACGTTCTCTTTGGGTCTGATGCTACGTTCTCTTTGGGTCTGATGCTACGTTCTCTTTGGGTCTGATGCTACGTTCTCTTTGGGTCTGATGCTACGTTCACTTTGGGTCTGATGCTACGTTCTCTTTGGGTCTGATGCTACGTTCTCTTTGGGTCTGATGCTACGTTCTCTTTGGGTCTGATGCTACGTTCTCTTTGGGTCTGATGCTACGTTCACTTTGGGTCTGATGCTACGTTCTCTTTGGGTCTGATGCTACGTTCTCTTTGGGTCTGATGCTACATTCTCTTTGGGTCTGATGCTACGTTCACTTTGGGTCTGATGCTACGTTCTCTTTGGGTCTGATGCTACGTTCTCTTTGGGTCTGATGCTACGTTCTCTTTGGGTCTGATGCTACGTTCTCTTTGGGTCTGATGCTACGTTCACTTTGGGTCTGATGCTACGTTCTCTTTGGGTCTGATGCTACGTTCTCTTTGGGTCTGATGCTACGTTCTCTTTGGGTCTGATGCTACGTTCTCTTTGGGTCTGATGCTACGTTCTCTTTGGGTCTGATGCTACGTTCTCTTTGGGTCTGATGCTACGTTCACTTTGGGTCTGATGCTACGTTCTCTTTGGGTCTGATGCTACGTTCTCTTTGGGTCTGATGCTACGTTCTCTTTGGGTCTGATGCTACGTTCTCTTTGGGTCTGATGCTACGTTCTCTTTGGGTCTGATGCTACGTTCTCTTTGGGTCTGATGCTACGTTCACTTTGGGTCTGATGCTACGTTCTCTTTGGGTCTGATGCTACGTTCTCTTTGGGTCTGATGCTACGTTCTCTTTGGGTCTGATGCTACGTTCACTTTGGGTCTGATGCTACGTTCTCTTTGGGTCTGATGCTACGTTCTCTTTGGGTCTGATGCTACGTTCTCTTTGGGTCTGATGCTACGTTCACTTTGGGTCTGATGCTACGTTCTCTTTGGGTATGGGACGTGAGTCCGCCACCTACAGGTGGAAGAGGCCCTCTTCAGATCCCTTGAATCTTGCTCCAGGCTTTTTCTTTCACTCTATCAACATATGGAAAACTTGGTGTCACAGAATTCCGTCTCGGAACAAACCACAATTATTAATTTCTCCTTCATGGTCAGTTTTCAAAGAGCTGACGCCCCCCATATGCCACTACCAAATCTAGGTCTCTTGAACGTGCGCTAGAGTAGAGGCTGAAAATGGTTGCAAACGTATATGTATATATTTTTTTATGCATTTAATCGTACTTTCAATGTCATGTTTTTAAAAACATCTTCTATATTTAATTACTTACTTACTATGGTTTTATTCCCAGTGTTTCTGTGGGGATCTTTTGTATCAGGGTTTGCTGGCTTGGTCTGGGGTCGTTGCCATGGTTGTCGCCCTTGCTGGGGCGGCTGGAGTTCTACATCGCAGCCTCTTGGCTGTGAAGTGGACCCCATTGCCGTCCCGGTCGGGGTGGGCTGATGACGGTGCTGATGTTCCTGTGGCCGACCTGCTCTTGGTACGACAGATTCCCCAAAACTGTTTCCTCACAGCAGAGCCCAGACTTCTGTTTATTCTGTAGGTTTCATTAAGAAGTGATTTTTCAGTGTGCGTGAGGATTCATTCAGTGTGAGGTCATGGGTTGTATGTGTTAACGGAGGGGGTGGTGGTGGTGGTGGTGGTGGTGAATGTTTTTTTTTTTTTTAAATGTACAGCGCTTCGGTTTGTGAAATGTATGAGAAGCACTTTTATAAATAAAGTTTGGTTTGATTTAAAAGGGAGGGGTATTTTCTGAAATCATTGCAGATTATAGTAACAATCAAGTGTCTTATTAGCTACAGTAAACAGAACTAACAACTCTCCAGCTTGGTGACAAACCTCACGCCTTTCATTGCAGAAAGAGTCCAAGAGCTCGTCCCCAGTCTGAGTTCATCCACATGCTGCCTCCATCAAGTTCCCTCTAGATTTCTACAATCTGTGCTGAACAGTTTCTTTGTAGAATTCACTCACAGCAGTGGGAACACCTCCAAAGGCTTAACGTCATGATGTTAGACAGCTCCTACCACACAGAGTTTTTATCTGCAGTCTCCTATTCTCCTTTTTAAGTGATTTGAATCCTAATTCATAATGTTAGTGTTTTAACTACAAATTGTACCTCTGGTCTGTAGTGTAAAGCACTCTTAAAATGTTGTGTATTAAATGTGCTGGATAAAGAAGCCTGCCAAACCTTCACTTCTCACAAAAATTACTGTTGGCATTTAGGAAGAAATGTCTTATTCTTAGTGGTTATATTTGATAGTTTTTACAACTCTAGATCATCCTCGAAAAGAAACTTTTTTTTTTTTTATTGAAGTAAGAAGCACAGAAATGGTTTTAAATCTCCCGGTGTCAGTGGCATTACGACTGCATTCTGTTACTCTAAATCAGGGATGGGCAATTCCAGGCCTTCCTGCATGTTTTCCAACATACCATGATCTGGCATGTTCTAATTGGCTGGACACACCTGAAGCAGGTAATCTGTCATGAGTAGGGCTTGGAGATCTGGAAATCATGCAGACACTGCGGCCCTGGAGGCCTGGAGTTGTATATCCTGCTCTAAATCATTTGAGAGTAAAGAGCTTTGCTATTCTAAATGACAAAAATGTAAGATAAGTTTGATTAGAGACTTCAATAAAAATGAAGCATCACTGAAAACCATCTATAAAGCTGAAAAAAAGATCAAGAGAGCACAGCTTAAGGCCTCCACGAGGACGTTTAACATCCACTTTAGAACTACATAGATCAGGTAAACAGTTGGAATGACATGCATGTCTATTTACTAAATGGAGCCAATGAACACACATTAAAAACAAACTATGAAAATAATGAAATCAGGACTGTCCTCTTTTTAGTCTCTAGATTCAACACCAGTTTATCAACATCACTGCATCAGTTCTGGTTAAAAGTTTCATTCTTAATTCAAAATAATAAAGTTCCATATGTGTGCACGTATTTGGTTGTGGATGTGCATCACTCTTGTGTGCTCTTCTGGTCAGAATCCTGGTCATCGTTGCAAGGGAGAGTTTGGACAGTGATCCCCGGCTGCAGGAGCACAAATGGCAAAGTTAAAGTGAACTGTTCCTAAACCACAGTGTGTCACATATGTCCGTCCACATGGTGGTCAACTGGAAGTCTTTTCCCTCATGGAAAACGATCACAGCTTTCCGTAAATGTGTAAAAAACAACATTACTTTAATAACTTTGTCTTCTTCCAAATCTGTCCCAGGAGTATAGAAAGACTGATAGGAATTTTGAAGGAACAAAGATCAAATAGGAGCATCTCTAACTCTGATCCAATCTCAGGAATGTTGTTTCTGTTAACAGTTTGATAAACCACCAAAGGGAATCTGCTCACCACTTTTGGATCTGGTCCACAACATTTGGATGAGCAAACGACCAGCAAATAAACGAGAACGAAGTTTCTGAAAATGACACAAAAAATGGCATTAAACGGAATGATACTGTTCTATAAAAATGATTATTTTGCTGTTAGGATGTTTTGTTTTACTTCAAACATCAATGTTCATTGTTCCTCTGAATTTATGGTCAAAGCGGATAATATTGTTTTTATTCACCTGAATGTTCTCACAGGTTTCCTCAAGACTGGAGCTAGTGTACCAGTATGAATCGCGTCCATTGATATATTCAATTATTGACAGCACAATATTGTAAAAGGAAGACAAACTCGTCATAATCTCCATCACCAGATAGGCTTTCAACTGAAACAGAAAACTGATTTCTTTAAGTAGCATGAAAAGAAGCCTTCAGTCAATGAAATGAGCATGCCCTGTTCATTTCATTTAGAACAGGCTGCACGGTGGTGCAGTGGTTAGCGCTCTTACCTCACAGCAAGAAGGTTCCCAGTTCAAGTCCTGGCTGGGGGACTTGAAACAGTGTCGCCAATGGGGGACCTTTCTGTGTGAAGTTTGCATGTTCTCCCCGTGCATGCATGAGTTTTCTCTGGCTTCCTCTAATCATCCAAAAACATCGATCATCCTGAATTGTTCCTAGGTGTGAATGGGTTTGTGACAGACTGGTGACCTGTCCCAGGGGTTCCCTGCCCATGAGTGGCTGAGTTAGGCTCCAGCAACCCACGATCCCAAAGGGGATAAAACACTTTAGAAAATGAATGAATTAATTATTTCACAGTCAAAGAAGGAGAATAGAAAATAGATAAACTTAATTTTTCTGAGGTCATTTTACAAATGAAATTGATTTAGTGTGAAGAGGAAACTCACTGTGGAAAGGCGCAGCTTTTGTGCGGCCAGAGCCACACTCCCTGCTATCATCACCTACAAGGAGAACACATGTGAGCAGCGTTAGGACCACAACGGAGGGATGCAAAGAGAAAGTGGAAATACTCAGTGCAAACAGACAAAAATGTGTTTTCACATGATAGAAAAACTATCCCCTCACTGTTTCAATGCTCAGTGTTAAAGTAAAGGGGCAAATAGTTTATAGGTTTACATTGAACTGTGGAAGCATCTGCAGGTTTTCTACAAACAAAAATGAAGATACAAACAGATTACTTTAGTATTTTGTTTCTTCACTTCCTCATAAGAAAGTAGGATGTTGGATTCTTGCAGTTGTGTCAAAGTCAGCATGAATGCCTGTCAGTAAGCAGGTTGCGGTGTGAATCCCAGCTCTCCTCGTGCACGAATGACTCTTCTTTCTGTTTGCTGAGCAGGATCGTAAAGAGAGGAAAAGCCTGTCAGCTCATTGAGGCAGAGTGCAGTGAGGCAGACGGCGGTGAGGCAGACGGCGGTGAGGCAGACCGCGGTGAGGCAGACGGCGGCAACAATGATGACGGGAGAAAATCCTCGCTTTTAATTTGAATTGAGATATGAGTCACATCTGATTGAAAATCATCTGAAGATCTGACTGTGACCAAACTTTTTCACGTGACTAAGAATCATCTTACTTTTCTACTGATACAAAGATTTGCGGAGAAAATCACTTTTATTTTAATAATTTTTCATGTCAACATGGATCATAATTATTCATAAAGAGCTATCGTTCTAAAAGAACTAACTCTATAGACACCAAGCTCTCTAACATAGACAATTCTCCCCTATTTTTACTAATTAATAGTCAACCATGTTTTCTATATAGTATATTTGCACTTTTTTTTTCTTTACTTGGGTGTTAAAGAGACTTCACTGAAGTGCTCTGTTTAGTTGTAAAGTAATAAAATAAGGTGAATAAAATACAAACGGGGACCACACACAGCACCACAGATGACCACATACAAGCTCAGGACAATCTGGATCATCTGAAAGACCCAGACAGCAGTTTACAGTCTGGCTGCACCGTTTAGGGCAAAGAAACTCAGGAAACTCAAAGCCAAGAGGCTTTGGCTCAGCCTCCAGGTATTTCTTTTTCCTGTTGGAGGAAATTCTCTTTAGACCCCAGAGCTGTCAAACATGTTGATAATTTTGAGTTTTTTGGGCTTTTGGATCAATAATTTAATATTTTCTTATATGCAAGCTGATTTTAACCTGTATTGTTATTTAGAGGATATACTACTGTTATCTCTTGTTCATCCTCATTGCTCGATATGTTAAATGCTTTAGCATTAACAATTAAAAAAAAGCTCCAGTGACTTGAAGCCAATTCAGTCGTCGTTTTTCTACATTACGGGCGCCACCGTGTTGCAGGCGGTCAGCGGTGATTGGGATGAGTCGTGGTTCCAGGGAAACTACTGGAAGACCACACCCCTTCCACTGAAAGCAGCTCAGGAGAATCTGACAATCAAATGATTGAATTTGGGCACCACATGCTTTTACTGAGACATCTGATTGGTCCGTTTAGAACCTGAAGAACTATGGCTTTAACCCACCTCGTCTGTTCATGAAGGAAGCAGTGATCTGCTGCAGACATGCTTATTCTAAACATGCAAACAAGCAGGATTTCTGTTCAAAGACTCCAATTCAAATGGTTTTTTCAACATGTTCTTGTAGCATTTTCTAGTGATGAAGGACATGTATAAATACCCTAATTTAAGATTAAAACTGAGCTTCTGAGGATTTCTTTGTGGCAGTCAGTAGCAGACGAACAAAAACTGTTTGAACGAGAAATGAATGGTGACGTAGTAAATGTGCTGGGGGGGCCAAAAGCTCTCTGCTGCGCTCCACTCTGTTCACTTACAGACAAACAGATGCATGTGTGTCTTTGTTGGTGCCTGTTTCAATGGCTCTGATATTGCTCGCCTTACTGTTGCACTGGTAATGTCAGCTTGGGGTGTGAGGGACTGTTAGAGTGTAAACAGAGAGCTCTCAGCCTGGAGGAGGGGGAAGGGGCGGGGTGTCTCCATGACAACAGCCCCGCCCACAACTCAAAGGTGAATTTCTAATGAACTCCTGCCGCTCTGCAGAAACCTTCTAACTGTTACGTAAAACGACAATCAGAATTGAAAGACCACTGGGAACATTTTTACAACAGATCAAAAGATGAAGGGAAATCATCATTGGATTAATGTTTGTCTGTATCTGTGGTCTCAAATGCTGCTTCAGAGCCTTATGTGAAGAATTTAAAATAAAGGTTACTAGGTACATTCAACTTTGATTTTGCGACCTAAAATGGTTACAAATCTTGTTTTCATGGTTGTGCAAAAGTTCTTAATGTATTCATGAACTTTCTTGTACTTTTTCACCTATACACTCACAGATCAGCAGAAAAACACACAAACCCTTAGAAACATTTTTATTGGAAGTCAGTATTAAAAGTAATCAAATACAAAGTTAATGTACAATCATGTACTCACTTCTGTACCATGCAGCTTCTAAGAAAGCAGCAAGTCTAGTTAAACACAAATGGATTGTTTGGCTTCAAAAACATTTTCCCTTTTCTTATCGTTTTCCCTTTCTTAAAAAAATATAAAAGGATTCATCTGAAAATCCATTTATTATCTGCTCTGGAATAGTTCATTCCCTTTCTATGTAATGCAGCAGAAAAGTGTTGCAATTTTTATTCTTTGTTCAAAACCATCAAGCAGTCCTGTAATCACAGAGCAGCTATAAGAAAATGCCAAATAGGTGTCTGACATCAAATTCCCTCCTACTTTTGATCCATCTTGAGGTCAAAGTTCAAATAAGGCCCGCTTCATCTGGCTTTTGTTGCACATGATGAAGGTAAAGCCAGATCACCGAAAATGTAAAAACAAGAAAGATCATATTTTCCAAAGCGATTAATTATTGACAGAAAAACATTCACACTTGCAAGAAAATGAAATCATAAAAACACACAAAAATAGAAATCAAAATAACTTTAAAGACTCATAACAACAATGTCAGGATGGAGCAGGTTATTATTTTACTTAAAGCTTGATTTTTGTCCAATGACCAGCAGGTGCCAACTTCTGATGTTTTCACAAGAAACAGAAACTTTCCTGTTTCTGACTTGTTGCTCTGAAAACTAAATTCAATTTTCTCTTACAATCTCTGAACTAGTGCATGCTTTGTAAATACCCTGAACAAAGCGTGGCCTCTGAACTCCTGCATTAAACCACGCCAAGCAAAATGAGAGGCATGCACCTCTGACGAAGAAAAAGGCTGATGCAACAACAGTGCACATATGGGTGTAAAATCCCTTACATATTCATACCATAGATCATTCAAGAAAAAAAAAATATTTTCATGTCCAGCAGAAGATTAAAAAAATCTTTAAAAACTGATTTTAAAATAGCAATAAGTAATAAAAAAAGATCTGAAAGACACTGGAAAGAATGCTTGTGTTGGTTTGTACTTTGCCAGGTCACACAATTATACATTTCCAATTAAAAAAGACTGGTTAAAAAAGTAACATTTTATTTAGAATTTCATTTTGAAAATGAAAAAAAAAAAATATTGGCAGTAGTTTTAAGAAAAAAGTGGAATCAATGCTGAGATCTCTTGGCTGCTTTATGACATCCAGACTGAGTCAGTTTTTGGAAACATTTAGTGTCTTGAGCCTGTTAAGCATTTCCAACGATATGTGAGCTAAAACACTAAGATTGTCTAATGTGGATTGTTATGAAACTATGTTTATATAAATATGTATATATATAAATATATATACTTTTTTACCAATCTTTAAACCAATCTGCTTAGTCTTGACTGTTTCACAGCTGTTGTCAGTTCATTTCATTTAGTGTGGGCATTTTAAACTGCTTCTTGGAAAATGATTGTACAGAAAATAACCTGAAGAGCTCATTTGAGGAATTGGACGAGGCTCATGAAGCTTTCAGTGGTCATGCATTTTTAAACTATTGTTGTTTTTTTAAATAATTTTCTTCCAGTGGTTTATTTGTATGAGAGATTCCATAAATTTGTGGCAGAAGTAACAAATAACAACCGGACAATAGCCTGCCACCTGAAGCTAGACGGTGTAGACTAATGTGCTCAGTAGCTCACTCAATGCAATTCTTGAAATGGCATTTTCCAGACTCTGTGGATGAGAACCAGGGAGGAAAAAAAAATCAGGACTCTAACATGTAAGTTTTTAAAAATGTCCTTTCAGGGCTACAGTAAAGCTCAGAAAAGCCCTATTAGTAGAGTAGCTATCTTCATAAAGCTCAAACCACCCTTGCTTAAAGAGACTGGTAGCCATCGGTCCTCTTTTTGCGACCTAGCAAGTACACAATCACCACCACCAGTATGAGAACCAGCAGGGTCACCCCCACCGCGATGGCAACGCGATAGTCCGGCTGGTCTGCAGGGCAGGCGTCAGCTGGAAAAAGCAAGGAAAACCCAACAGTTCAGTGAAAGCACGATGGCTGCATTGCACTGTTAGCAGCAGCTAAAACAAATGTTCAGCAGATGAACAGGTCATCAAGATTAATGGTCAAATATTGATCATGTCTGCTCAATGTTTCATCACTATGCAAACAGATAAAGAACAGATAAATGTAGGTTAGTGCTTCTTACGATCAAAAACCTGCAGGTGCTTCCAGGCCGCTCTGGCCTGACCTTCAGAAAGCTTGTTTCTCATCAAGTATCTGAGTTTGTGCTAATGAGGCGATACTGTCATTCATATGAGCCAGACTGTAGTATCTTTACAGGAAGTTAATAGGGGTAAAACCTCAGGTAAATTACAGAGGTGATTATATGATCAAAGGAAGGTAGTTCTTTAGAGGTCTGATGATGAGCAGGAAGCAACATTGATAAATGTTTCATAAGTCAAAAAAGAAAACACTAGAAACTGGTTATAACTCGACTAAAAACATGGATGAAGGAGCTCAGTAAAACAGTGGTTTGTAACAGTATTATTAACCGCATGACATTCTGATTAATAAAACCTGGATCTCTAACAGACACATGAAAACAAACTGATCTTCTTCTGTTTTTTAACAGTGATACTTACGTTTGCCAAAATTGCCATTTTGTAAATCAAGGGCCTGCATTCGAGTTTGAGTTACATCCAGATACAGTCCGTTCCCCATGTAAACAGACTGACTCCTGCAGGAGTATGAGTGTCCGGCCAGAGCAGAGAACAGTTGCAAGGACTCGTTGGAGGCAGCGTACATTGTTTTATCTGCAACAGAGGAGCAGAAGGATAATACAGACTAGTCAAAGGAAAACATTTTTCAGTGAAAGAAAACAGGTTGGATGAGGTCACTGTTCAAAAACAGGTTGCTTGCTACACTGGAACCATATTCTTAGAAGTAACCTAACAGGTTGGTTGTCTCTGTGGTTTTGTAGAGAAGCACAAACTTACTGAAGCTTTTGTTTCCTAAAAGAAAACACTTCTTGTAAATGCTTGTTTCCAAGCCAGATTCTCAGCACTGACCAGAATCAAAAGTCCAAAACTAACAGGTATGTGACCTACCTTCTTTCACTAAGGGGTAGTTTAGGTTAAAGGACAGAGCAGCGACGTAGACCTTGTTATCACTCTGAGGGAAAGTAGAGCGGAGAAACACATAGTTATCATTCTCAGAAAATCTAGTTAAATCAATACCAGCAAACACATGTAGCAAATATATCCCCGCTCACCCTCTACGGGTGATACTTCACCCCAACCTTGGGTCCTCAGAGGCCTGGGAGCTTGAGGGTCCTGCAGTATCTTAGCTGTTTCTAGCTCTGTACTTTTCTGGACTGAGATGTCGGAGGTCTTTCCAGGGACACTCCTCCAGTTTGGGGTTCCAGCCCCGAGTCCAATGACCACGAGCACCACTGTTACCTTCACCTTCCAGCTTTCTCCAGTTCTTCTCTGAGTTCCTGGTATTTCTCCAGTTTCTCATGTTCCTTCTTCTTGATGTTTCCATCTCTTGGTGCTGCTACATCCACCACAACAGCTTTCCTCTGTTCTTTATCCATCACTACAATGTCTGGTTGGTTTCATTACCATCCTGTCCGTTTGGATCTGGAAGTCCCACAGGATCTTTGCTCTCTCATTGTCATGCATTCATAGATGTGTGTGTGTAAGCTGAAGGCAACAGTAATGCCCGTGATCTTTAAACGCTCAGGATGTGATTCCCAAACTGGGAGAATGACAGCAGCAGATTTAAGGAAAATATCCAAGATCTCTGAGATCATTTCTCAGAACAGTCGACATACTGTGCTGGACTCTCTAACTCCCAGACCTCACACTTGAAAGGTATTCAGACCCCTGATGCGAGTGGGCTCTGTATCTAAACATGCATTTATAATTATGGTGTGAAGCAGAGCTTACAGACAGGAAGCATTGGAAAAAAACATTGACTTTCCCTTTGGACCACCACTCTAGAACATTTTTCTTTAAAAACAACTGTTAAGCACCTTGTTAAAGTGGAAACTTATGGAACCTTCAGAGAAGCTCAGGATCAATGTGGCAGCAGTTTCAAAGCATCCACCAGTACCAGTAGTCTTTGTTGGCTGAACAAGAAACGTCCCATTAGCCTGAAACAAAGAAATAATAATGAACGCTTCTTTACAGAGATCAAAACTTTAAACAATTCAAAAGAAAATGAAAGTGACTTCAAAAATACCTGTTTTGTTGTAAGTCGGATCTGTAGAGCCGTTTGGACCATCACGCACGTTTTTCCTTGTGATTTCACAGTGTAGTTGCCAACTGTTAAGTTGGTTGAGGGAGTTGTTGAAGGATGTGTGGTGGTGGTGGGTTTAGTTGTGGTTGTTGGCTTTGTGGTGGGTTTAGGTGTGGTGGTGGTGGGTTTAGTTGTGGTTGTGTTAGTGGTGGGTTTAGTGGTGGGTTTAGGTGTGGTGGTGGTGGGTTTAGTTGTGGTTGTGTTAGTGGTGGGTTTAGTGGTGGGTTTAGTTGTGGTTGTGTTAGTGGTGGGTTTAGTGGTGGGTTTAGTTGTGGTTGTGTTAGTGGTGGGAACAAACGGGTATGATGGGTCCATGGATGCAGAAGGTTTGTTTCTCCCTGCACCTTCGACCCATGACAGTGCTTCATTGAGAAAGACAAAAAACAACATTATTTTTCATTGAGCAGAGCATTTAAATGATCTAAAAACCCCAAACTCAGAGTGGCCTAAAGTAACTTTGATTTGTGTTTTTCAAGTTGTCTCAGAGTAGCAGTACCAGGTGGGACTAGGACCTAGCCTAGAGCTTCAACGTTGCTCTCTTGTCACAGATTATGTTGAGAGACTTTTGATCGACAGTGGGGAAATTAAACCAGACTTTAATGATAAGCCCTTTTGTGTATGAAAATGATAAATTACTTGGAACTATTAGCAAATGCTCTTGACATTAAAATGCATCATCGTCATTATGCTACTATTGAATGATTTCTTTTTCTCTTTTCTGTTAACTGTTTTCTTGTGTCCCTGCCAGGGAACTACAAATGCAAAGTAGCATCTTTGTTATAATCTGTTATTTTTACATCTATGACTCTCTGAATAGATGTCTATTAATGTACATTGTCCCGATCAAATAAATAAACCTACTTTTCATCACTATGCTGTTATCACTTATGCTGTTTCCTCAAAAAGTACAACACGGTGGCCAAGACGTAGAGTGTCTGCCTTGACTGGAGAACTGTAGGTTCAAATCTACAGCTGGGTCAGTTACCAGATGGTTTCTAAGTCCACTGGGACTGTAGCTCAAGAAATGGATGAAACAGGGACAGCAAGTTTCACTCAGGTGTGTGGCAACAAATGGGTCTTTAAATCTGTTTTCATTGTCAAAAACGTAATGTGATTTCAGGCTAGAGTCTGCAGTCTTGTGACAGACTGACATAAACAATGACCACCAGAACAGAACAGACTGCACTGAAAAAACACATCTCAATTGGCAACACATCAAGGTTATGATTTACATAGTTTGTACTTCGAACAGCTTTATGAGCGGACAGTAAAAGTCTCTGACATGTTCTTTGGCTTTCCTCTTCCTGGAGTGATCTCTGACTCTGACACAGTTTCTAAGGAGGAAGTCAGAGCTGTGGTTGTAACGTTAGTGTTCTGGGGGTTGACGGTGACTAAGGGTCACATGAGTGATGTCGCACTTGTCACTTTACTGACACACATCACAACCAGACCTACGCATGAGGCTGATGACAAGGTTTCTGAAGCAATCCCAAAAAACGCCATTCTGACCTAAAATAATCCACCACTATTGCAGCGAAAGACTGCTAATTTAGGAAATGTAGCAGATTTGATGAAAAATCTACATGCTTAGTTTAGATAAGAGTTTTCACTAAGGAGCCGGGTCTCTCAAATAAACAATCTGACACTTTCTTTGAACTGAAAAACTATCTTTGGATTGAACACAAATAAAGACGTTTCCTGAAAGATGCATGCTGGTACTTCAAAGGTAAAGTAACGTGTGAGTTCTGCTGCCAGTAAAACTGGACAGGCGCCATGACCTCTCACTCAAAAAAAGGATCTGTTGCCTACAAAACCAACTCAAGTCTACTGGCAGACATGTGACTCAGGCCTGAAATGGTTGACTGCGGAAATTTTTGTTCCTTAAACAATCCAGGAAGTTACAGTGAGGCCTGGTCAGAACTTCACTTGCCTCATTTAGACATCAGCAAATCATTTAAACAGCATAATAACTGCAACCACACTCAAGCATGTATAGAATAACATCAACTCAACAAAATTACTTACATGTGGTAAAGTGTTGCTAGTTTTAGAATGATTATTTCTAAAACTTTTTGGTTCCTTGTCACAAGTTCTAAACTCGTTTTGCTATTTTAAATGAAAACTGTAAAGAATCCAGGTTCTTACCAGAAAGAGCACAGATGGTTATGAAGATCAACGCAGCTGCTCTCCGCATGGTGTAGCTTGCAAGTTAACTGTCAGACAGATCCTGCCCTGTGTTCTCTGAGCAACAACTGCATCAGCTCCACCTATAAGGCTGTCAGGAGCGGCGCAGTAAGAGGGAAGTTCAACTGCTGACTTTTAAAAATAAGAGCTCAGCATTGAGTTCTGGGCAACAGTGACCCACCCACCTCATATGAACAGCTCAGGCTGCTGCTGCAGTGGCATGGGGAACATTTCCAGATGATTGTAGTGGATTTGGTGCCCCTTTAGGCCCCTAGCACTAAATAAGCAACATTCTGCAAAGAAATACTTTGATTTTAATACCAGATTAAACAAAAGAAAAAACTCAATCCCTCCTGACCCTTCCTGCCAAACGTATCCATAATTTCCAGTGGGCCCTGCAAGGGACAGGAAAGACCCCTGTCTTTGCCCAACTGTGGCTGTGATAGGCTCCAGCAATCCCATGACCGTTAAAGGGATTAAACGGGTTTAGTGGACGAGTAGATGAATCTATTCAACTAGAAAATCAGAACATTTTAAATCTAAAACCATCAAAAACAACAAACCACCTACTGGCTTAAATTCAAGTCATTCTATTGTATTTGATGCTGTACAGTAAAATATGTGTACCACATTTAACACACACACAACATAAAGCATGACACAAACAGAAAATAAACCTGTGTTCCAACTAAGCCAAGAGCTGCTACAAGTTAAGATGTTTTATTTAAACTCAAATACTCCTCGCCTTTTGTTAAATCTACAAAACGATCACATGGTTACACAATCATTTAGTCTTAGTTCTCATAAGACAAAAGGAAAAAGGGAAAAAATATCACAATTAATTTCAATTACTCAACTATTGGAATGATGCACAAACATTA
>BNCR01000103.1:0-107345 GCA_014656515.1 Oryzias celebensis | reverse complement strand
TGTTTGGACTGAATCCCAGTCCGGGTTCTGGATCTTTCTGGGGACGTTTCTGTCAGTGAGTTTGGGGGGTTCTCTGCGGTTCTTCTACCCTCCTGTCTGAGTGATGCTTTTATCATATCCAAACTCAGACCGGTCAGCTCGCCGTACGGTCAGTCACAGGCTCCGTTTGAAGTCTGGATCTACAGATGGGTCTTTTTGATGGCCGCTGCTTGGTTCTGAGGATTTGAACTTGTCACTTTGGTAGGCCCTCGCACAGTCCTTTGAAGAGCCTCTTCCCCTCTTCATTGCGGCCCCACCTGTCTATACAGGTACATTAGGCCCTGGGGGGGCACTCAGGGCTAGCTTGGTTTTGATGTGATCTAGGGGAAGTGTTCAGTGACCCGGTGAGTCCACGTCCACCGCCACAGGGGAATTATGGTGGGTGTAAAGAATGGATGAGTGCTGGGAGCTTTGATACTCAGGAGAAACCGGTCCCATCAGAGAAGATCTGACCCAGAAAACCTCATCTGTCTGAGAAACGCAGGAGGCAGACAGGAGGAGAGATTCGGCTGCAGGTTTGGCTGCTACCCATCGGTAGTCCCCCAGCGGTCAAACAACAAAACCACACAAATGATCCCAGTTTGACAACAAAGGTTCTGTTTATTTACACACGAAGCAAACATTACATGTCAGTAACCAGAAATCTTTAACTACTGGGATGTTTCAGTTTCAAGCTTCATCCACTGATGATGCACAAACCGCTGAGATTACGGGTCTTTAGCTTCATCACCTGCTGCAGAACAAGGACATCACTGTCAACTGCATAAACCAGTGGGACGGCCGTCTCTTACCTCCAGCGGCAGAACCATCATCAGTGCCAAGTCGTCACATATTGACGCGTGGGTAAGGACCCTCCGCGTCACACGCTTTTAATGTCCCAAGCTTCATCCAATTAAATCACGGCTCTTCAACCTCCAGGCCACAAACTGGTACCAGTCTGGTACCAGACCGCTCCGGTACCTTAACCTCAACGTTAACTCGGTACCGAATGCTGTACCGGTTCCAGACATGGTACCAGATGCAGATTGGGCTAGGGTTAAAGTACCACTACCGGCTGCGTCCCGAGGTTTGGTCAGCGTCCAACAAAACACTTGATTTAGTTGGAACAGCCAGCACATCAAAAAACAAAGAGTTGGGGACACCAAAAAACGCCAAAAGTGACGCAGAGCGGTCCTTAACCATGTGCCATGATGTGACGGCTTTGGCGTGAGAATGTGTTGGCAGAACCACTGGTATATTTTTATCACTGGAAGGGGTGTGGACTTTGAGCAAGCTCAGTCGTGATTGGTTAGAGTGGTTGCCATAGAAACGTTGGCTCAGACCGAATCCGACCAATCACTATTGACCGGATTCTAAATGGCGCCACACGTATCAGGAAGCAATGGTGACAGATTTAGCCAAATTTCCTTCCCAACAGCCGGAGGTACGCGTTTTATGGGTGACATCACACTTTTGACTTTGTGCTGTTTCCATACAAACACACATTCAAAAAGAGTCATTAAACTTAAAAAGGTGCCGTGGCCACACACGGTACGTTTTAATAAGATGCATAATTGCAGCTGCAGTTCTCGTGGATTATTTTGTTTATTGCAGCGGTAAAAAAGCTGCCGAGAGGATTTGTCCTCGCTTTGCCTGTAGCATCCGGCTGACGTTCAGACGGTGTCCGGGGTGTGAAGTGTCTTTGATGACGGTCCGTGCTCGGCTGAGACAGCTGGAGCTGAGGAGGTTTTCCAGGGGGGAGGACAGCCAGCAATCTTTTGGGTGGCGTTGCTGATTGGTGAGCTGCATGTACAGTATGTTAGTAGGCTTTGTACAGCGGCGTGGTGGAAGGTCACCCGCAGTCTCTGTGTGCCCTCTCCTCACAGTCCTGCTGATGAACAGTGGAGGAATCTAGACTGAGTTCTTTGGTCTTTGAGGTGCTAAGGAGAAGGTTGTTGGTTAAACTCCACATTTACAGCTGCTCCACCTCATCTCTGTAGGCAGTGGGGGAGTTCTGTCCCGGTTCTTGTCCCGTCCCGATCCTCCTCCAGTTAGTGTCACCCAGCGCCTTCTTTCTTTCCGCCTGCTCCTAATTGGATTGGATGTGATTACACCGCCGCCTGCAGCTTCATCCAGCTCGCTCAGCATCGGCGTCCTGCACGCTCGGCGGGAAGCGCTCCAGCAGCCGACTGAAGGAGCCCGCCCCCTCGGGATCTAGTGTGAGATAAACCTTATCGATCTGATCGTCCTGTTCCACATGGTGCTCACAAAGGAGGGGCTCTTCCAGTCATACATTCACAGCTGTGTGTGCACAGAAAGTTTCAGTCATGGGGGGGGTGTTTTTATGTCCTCCTATCATCACACGTGTCATATTTTAAGTTCTGCCCATATCAGGGACCACATCATGCTCGGCTGTATTTCATACCTTACAGGATACCATACACAACCATCAGTTTTGAGCTTTCAAGTGTTTATTAATGTTCATTCCTAACTGTGAACAACCCAAAGCGGTGTTTTGATCCGTTCACTCAGCTCTGATTATTCCTATAAAAAACCGGCTCTCTGAGCACCAGCCCCTCCACCGCCTAGCTAAAGCAGACGTCTCCAATATGGCGGCACCGCTGGTTCACTCCGGAGCCCAGAACATATGTCTATGGTGAGAAGCTGTCCGGCCCACTTGCAGGTCCAAAACTGCTTAAGCAAGAACTGACGGAGTCTCATTTTGAGGGAACGATTAATTCTTCTGTGGGAACAAAGTGAAAATTTATTCGATCTAATTCTCATTTTGAGGGAATGATGTAGTAACGTTTTCCCCCGTGTCCGGCCACGGGCTCTGTACACACAAATGCACACACAGCATGTGTGTCTGTATTGTGTACGTGTTGACATGCATGTGTGAGAAGGTTTTGGAGTCAACAGGTATGTTTGTAATCTTTAAAGTGTGGGAGAAGGTGGGTGTGTCTGTGGACAAGCCCCGCCCTTTAGATAAACAGCTATAATGATGGGAATCAAACTTGTGATCCTCTAATCAGAGGTCGACCACTTCACCTCTGCACCACGGTCACTCCTCTCTTCGGTCCTGTTTGTTTCTTTAATCACCCTCCAACCTCTTTACCCCCTTTCACGTTTCTTCTGCCCCTATGCCCCACCTCTAATGCCCCACCGCCTCCCCTCCAGCCCGCCGGGATTAGTCTTTATCAAGAAGGTTTGTGTTCACAGCAGCCTCTGCTTGGACTGTGGAGACACGGACTCAGACGTTGAGGTGTCTGTGTGGGAGGGGTTTGGCATGGGGGGTCAGCATGTATGTGACAGCATGTATGTGACAGGATTCTGCGAACTCCGTGCTCACAACCTTTTTCTTTTTAAACAGCGAATCAACGTCAGCCGTTTTCCCACCTGCTGACCGTTACTCACCGTCTTTACTGTTGTACTAAAAGATGATGAAACTATTAAATTCGATTGTGATGACCATCTGTCAGTCTGACAGTTTTAGACGGTTTTCCAGTCAACATTTTCTTCGTAACAGAACACGTCTGAGGCAACAGAGAGGACTCCTCATGGTAAATGTTTCAGAGCACATCGGCTTCAACTGCTACCCCCCCTCAGCCGCTGGCACCCCCAGTGGAAATGGAGCCAGTAGATGGAGAGGAAGAAGACAGAAACGGACAGAAATGTGTGTGAAAAGTGAAATCTGAACCGGGCCGGTCCAGACATGACTGCAGCGGTGGTGGGGGTGGGTGGGAAGGTGGAGGAGGTGCAGGCGGGGTGGAGGGGTGAGAATGAGACAGTTGTTGAGACGGGGGGGGGGGGGGGGGGTGTGTTGATGTAGTCCTAAAGAGGGACAGGATGGCGTTCAGGTGGAGGTGTACGGAGCCGGAGGAGCGTTTGATGTGTTGTATAAAAATGTGCTTTGTTTTTTATACGGTTGATATCAGCTGATAAACTGACTCGGATTTAAACGCTCTGCAGTACTCAAGTGTTGCTCCTGTGTAGAACTGCAAACCAGAACTGTGTTGCAACATCCCATAATATGAACACCTGCTTTGTCAGGTAAAACGTGGACATTTTGTCAGAAGCAAACGCACAATGGAAGCTACAGAGAGAAGGAAACACCTACGGAAATGCAGTTTCTACTGATGATGAAGGACATCAATACAGAACATTTACCTTAACATGACATCTCTGAGAACTTCTTTATTCAGATCATTGTGAATCTGGAGCAGATATAGAAACGTCTTTGGCAAAGATCGGATTTGTGACATAAACGGCACAATCAGCGGGTCAAAGTCTCCCGGCTCCGCCCCATTCTGATGCATCCACTCACAGACAAACAGAGGAGCTGTAAGCGAGATGGAGAGTCTATCAACATCTATGGAAGAAGTTCTCAGACACACAGACGCACACTAACACTAACACGCACACGCTCACACACTCACACACACTAACACGCACACACTAACACGCACACGCTCACACACTCACACACACTAACACGCACACACTCATACACTCACACACACTAACACGCACACACTAACACACTCACACACATTAACACGCACACACTAAACACGCACACGCTCACACACACTAACACGCACACACTAACACGCACACGCTCACACACACTAACACGCACACACTAACACGCACACACTCATGCACTCACACACACTAACACGCACACACTAACACGCACACACTCATACACTCACACACACTAACATGCACACACTCATACACTCACACACACTAACACGCACACGCTCACACACTCACACACACTAACACGTACACGCTCACACACTCACACACACTAACATGCACACACTAACACGCACACACTCACACACACTAACACACTCACACACACTAACACGCACAGTCACACACACTAACACATTCACACACACTAACACGCACACACACATACACACACTCACACACACTAACACACACACACACACGCACACACCCACACACTCTCACACTCTCTAATGCATAGACACACACTCTCACACACACACACACTCACACACACACTCTCACACCTCTCATGCATAGACACACACTCTCACACACACACACACTCACACACACACTCTCACACTCTCTCATGCATAGACACACACTCTCACACACGCACACACTAACACGCACACACTCATGCACTCACACACACTAACACGCACACACTAACACGCACACACTCATACACTCACACACACTAACATGCACACACTCATACACTCACACACACTAACACGCACACGCTCACACACTCACACACACTAACACGTACACGCTCACACACTCACACACACTAACACGCACACACTAACACGCACACACTCACACACACTAACACACTCACACACACTAACACGCACAGTCACACACACTAACACATTCACACACACTAACACGCACACACACACACACACACTCACACACACTAACACACACACACACACACTCACGCACACACTCTCACACTCTCTAATGCATAGACACACACTCTCACACACATACACACTCACACACACTCTCTCACACTCTCTCATGCATAGACACACACTCTCACACACACACACACTCACACACACACTCTCACACTCTCTCATGCATAGACACACACTCTCACACACACACACACACACTCACACACACACTCTCACACTCTCTAATGCATAGACACACACTCTCACACACACTCACACACACACTTTCACACTCTCTCATGCATAGACACACACTCTCACACACACACACTCACACACACACTCTCACACTCTTTAATGCATAGACACACACTCTCACACACACACACACTCACACACACACTCTCACACTCTCTCATGCATAGACACACACTCTCACACACACACACACTCACACACACACTCTCACACTCTCTCATGCATAGACACACACTCTCACACACACACACACTCACACACACACTCTCACACTCTCTCATGCATAGACACACACTCTCACACACACACACACACACACACACACTGACACACACACTCTCACACTCTCTAATGCATAGACACACACTCTCACACACACACACACTCACACTCTCTAATGCATAGACACACACACTCACACACACACTCACACACACACTCTCACACTCTCTAATGCATAGACACACACTCTCACACACACACACACACTCACACACACACTCTCACACTCTCTCATGCATAGACACACACTCTTACACACACACACACTCACACACACACTCTCACACTCTCTAATGCATAGACACACACTCTCACACACACTCACACACACACTCTCACACTCTCTCATGCATAGACACACACTCTCACACACACACACACTCTCACACTCTCTAATGCATAGACACACACTCTCACACACACACACTCACACACACACTCTCACACTCTCTCATGCATAGACACACACTCTCACACACACACACTCACACACACACTCTCACACTCTCTCATGCATAGACACACACTCTCACACACACACACACACACACTCACACACACACTCTCACACTCTCTCATGCATAGACACATACTCTCACACACACACACACACTCACACACACACTCTCACACTCTCTAATGCATAGACACACACTCTCACACACACACACACACACACTCACACACACACTCTCACACTCTCTAATGCATAGACACACGCACTCACACATTGCAGCTCATTGACACACAGCTCCAATCAATAGTAATATATAATTCAGAATAGCCGGAGTTTGGGTTCTAGGCCGGCCCGGCAGCCCGGTTGTGCGGCTGTGCGGTTGCGCGGCTGCCAGGCCTCATAAATATCACAGTGTTATTGACCGATCTCAATGATGGGAGACACCCCACCCCCCACCCCCCCCAGCTGCGATCATGATGTTCTGGTTCTAAATGAAACACAAATCCTCCAGGTAACAACACAGAAACACAAAGAAGCAGACGTCTAAATAGAGACGGACTGGTTTACACTCATCAGTGTTTGTGAATCTATGTGTGAGTCTGTTTGTGCATCTGTGATTTTCGTGTGTGCTTTCATCTGTGTTTGTGTGTCTCTATATGTGTGCGGCTGTGTTTTTGTTTGTATGTGTCTGTTTGTGTGTATGGAGTCTGTATTTGCGTATTCGAGTTTGGATTGTCCGTGCTTTTGTGTTTGTGTGTCATTCTTTCTACGAGCATCAGTTTGTCGGTGTGTGTTTCTGTGGAAACACAAATTATATTTTAATCTCATTGTGTAGACGGGGTTCACCCAGAATTCTCCCAGAATCCCCTTGTTGACCCTCCTCCCCCCACCCCCAGCTGATTCTCCTGACCCACACTGATGGTCATGGATATTTGTGCACGTGTTGGGCAGTGTTTCCCAACGAAGGAGTTTGTCAACATTTCAGGTGTGTGTGTGAATTCAGCAGCCAAATGAAGGCTTAATCTCACTCATAGTCTTCATCATATGGAGGGAGTTTGTGGCTGGAGGGCTTGAAGTGCCATTAAAAGAGGATTTTGGTTCTGGGGGGTCAGGGCGGGCCGTGTTCAGCAGTGCCGTACCTTCAGCTCTGTCCTCTGAACGTCTGCTGCAGGATAATCGTGGTGAAAACATGGAGGTTTGGAGGAGAGCAGAACTGAAATTTGGCAAAGCGATGCAGGAGGAGGAAGGACACTGCTGTGTGTGTGTGTGTGTGTGTGTGTGTGCGTGTACGTGTGTGTGTGTGTGTGTGGAGGTGGGTTCATACTCTGCTTGCTCGCAATCTTCTTTCTTAAGCCCTGCAGTAAAAAGCCCCTCTTAGTGGGTAGTGCCATCTGGCCAGGGCCCCTGGCGGAGGCGTAACAGGGCCCAAAAAACTCGAGGTCGCGATGCTTTACTGCCCAAGCCTGCTGCCTGCAGATGGTAACGAATGGCTCCTGGAAAACGCCAAGGTCGCAATGGCATGTGGCGCCATGGAGGGAAAGCTAAATGGCAGCAGGGAAGGAGGGCTGGGTGGGGTAAAGGCGAGGGGAGTGGACTGTGGGGGGTGGGGAGGCGCTGTTGGAGTCGTGACAACATCAGGACTGCGCTATGCTACATTAAAATTAGCGCTAGCTCGCCATATGGGAACGCCAATACCATCAAAGCTAAAAGCCATTAGCTTAACATACACACAGACACCAGTGGATACACACACAGACACACACCCAAACACACAAACCATACAGACACAAAAAGACCAACAGACACACACAACCAAACACACAAAACATACAGACACACAAACACCAGCAGACACACACACACACACACACACCCAAACACACAAACCATACAGACACACAAACACACAGACACACACACAGACAGACAGACACACAAAACATACAGACACACAAACACCAGCAGACACACACACACACACACAAACACACAAACCATACAGACACACAGACACAGACACACACACAGACAGACAGACACACAAAACATACAGACACACAAACACCAGCAGACACACAAACACACAGACACGCAAAACATACAGACACACAAACACCAGCAGACACACACACACACAAATGGTTACACACAGCCAGTGGAGAAAGGTTGGCAGTAAAATGGAAGAGAACGGAGAACCAGGAGGAACGTCTGTTGATGGTTCTGTACTAAAGTTCACCACAGTGAAGACCAGTTAATAAACTTCAGAAACTTTTACATAGAAGTCACAGTGGCTGGATTGCTGAGTCGCTGGTGTAGGAGTGGCGCACAGGACACCAGGGTTCGATTTCCCAGTTGGAGCTTCATCCACTGTGAGTCCTTAGGCAAGACTCTTCACGCCGCCTAAGACTATGCAGCCATGAGGGCAGAGCGGAGCTCCGTTCCAGATACAATACAGGGTTATCTCAGGATCAAGTGAGTCAGGTGCAGCTGATTGGCTGTGGCAACCCTGACGGGACGCTGCTCTGTTTGGACCATACTCTGGCTGCAGTCTGGAGGTGGCGCTGACGTGTCTGCTTCAAGTCTTCAGTCATCAGAAGGTTGTTCCCGAATGTGAAAGGACAACCGAAATGTGAAGCACTGAGGATGCAGTTGGACTCTCTTCTGATCAAGAGTCCTTGAAGTTCCACTGCGATCATCTTGTGATCTATTTCCAAAGCGTTCCCAGTGGTGTCTTCATTATGATGACGCCGTTTTGATCCAAAATCCAGAACTTGTATTGTTTTCTGGGACATAAAGAGTGTCCCAAAGGTCTCCATAATACGTTCCTTACATACATGGTTCTCACATGTATGTCAGATACCCCAGAGAAACATTTGAGTGAAGAACAACACATTGAAATGTATTCCCGACAAAACGGCGGTCATCATATTGTATTGATGATTTCAAGAAACGCTTATATTTCCATGAATGGAGACACCCTGCTAGCTTACAGCTCCTCACACTCCCGACCCAGCATCAGTCTAAAGTACAGACTGCTCATGCAGTGCAGCAGGAACTGCTTTCAGGAAGACACAAAGGTGTTTAGTTTGGTGTGTTCAGGTGGAGTTGGACAACAGCTTTGACCAGCCATGGCGTTCTGCAGTTTTCTTAGACCTCAGCCTTTGCCAACTCGGTGTTGTCAGATCTCTCTTCTGCTATTTTTCTTTAAAGATCTTATTTATCCAGAAGTCTGGTTCATCAGTCGTGTTTTCTATGGCTTCAGATTCTCACCTTCTCAGGTAAATTGAGTTTCAAGGTGAACGTCCTCTTACAGAAGAAGGTTGACAAATTAATTTGTTGGGCGCCTTGTTGCAGTGTGAGCAGTGATAGTGACCAGCCTGTCAATTTGAGAAATGAGATGGATCTCAGCGAGCCAGATGGAGAGAAACCTAACAGCACATTAGCTAATTACTTATGCAAATCTTTGCCGGTCACTGCACCTTAACTTAGACAGCAGGAGGACACTAAGGAAGGCCGGTGGAGCTTCACTTAATGCTGATCCAGACGTGCACCTCCATGCACCTGAACAGAGCCCCTCCCCCTTTGCAAGAGTGGAGAACATAGTGAAAGGTTTCAGATAAAGTGACCAAAACAGGAAGTTTGCAGTGACTCTGATTTGAGTTGTAAGAATAGTTAGAGTGTAGAGCTGTAAGACAAAGACTATTTGCTCACTGCTCTATGACAAGACAAGTTCATAGCTACAAACCCATCTGGATTAAACAGCTTCTTCCTGGTCATTTTTCCAGTTGAAAAGCAACACAAATGTGTCTTCAGGGAGAAAACAGTTTACTGTGATGTGCACAACGGCATGTGACACGTGTTCAACAACATACTAAGAGCACAGTCATGGACACGCTTTTAACATACGCTGTTCTCACTGAACTGTTGCTATCCAATACTAACGCATGCGCCTGCATTTGCATTTCCAAATGATACATTTGTGATGGGACAAGTGGAGGAAGAGGGAGCCCCTTTTTCAATTCAATTCAATTTTATTTCTATAGCCCAATATCACAGCCACAGCCGTCTCATTGGACTGATATCAGAATATTGTAAGAAACAACCAAAAATCAATCATGTAAAAGTAAAGTTTTTCCTCTTCTAAAGGTTCAGTGTATTTAATCCAGGAGAGCTGTGAGCGCCGGGAACCGAATTCCTGTTCCGGTGTGTGAGAGGAATCTGGAACCATGTCCATTACCGTGTGTCTGTGTGTGTATTTGTGTCTCTGTGTGTTTGTTTGTGTCTGTGTTGTGACTTTAAGCATCGATCCATCCATTATGGCAGTGCCCCCCTTCCCCAACTGCCAGCAGGCTTAACTGTTTGCTGTCAATCATTAATTAATGTACTCACACTGTGAGTCTTCTGCACCTGTCAGTCACACACACAAACACACTTTGACACACACACAATTCAATGAAGGTTCTCCGTGTTTAATCCCACACATCCTCACTCCCAAGTCCTCACGTATTGATGCATGGGTCAATATAGAGAGCTCTCCGCGTCCCTCTTTGACGCTCTGGGTGTCCCCAACTCATCGTTTTTAGACGCACCGCCCTTTTCCGATTAAATCAGGGGTCCAATTGTTTTGTCGAACATGGACCGAACCTCGGGACACTTCCAGTACTGCTACCCTAGCCTGGTCTGCGTGTGGAACCCTTAGTGTGTCTGGTACAGGTTATGGTTAGGGTTGGAGTACCTGGTTAGGGTTACGGCATTGGTGTGGTCTGGTACCAGACCGCTGGAGGTTGGGGAGCCTTCATTTAATTGGATGCGTCATCACACCAAAAAATGGCGAGTTGGACACACCCAAAATGTCAATCATGACGCGGAGGCATCCTTACCCACTCGTTAATATGTGAGGACTGAAGAGTGAGAATGGTTTGGTTTAATCCAATGGTTAAGGTTTCTCAGATTTAAACTGACCTCAGCAGCACCACCTGCTGGCTATTCTTGTGTTCGTGAACACAGAGTAATGTACTGGGATGGGGATTTTATCAAAACTACTCCTCTGATCAACACTGCTTATTGATCTGGTATTTTTATTGATACTTTTCTCTGTGAAAACAAGGAAAGAGAAGACAAATAAACTATGAACATGAAAACCTTTTATTTTAGATCAAATGAAAAGACAATGTATTAATTTAACGTCATGTGCAAAACCAAAATAAAATGATCAGTGAATAAACAGTTTTCACAGTTTTTTTTAATAAACAGTGGAATTAAAAACCAAAATACGAGCATATCAAATGGCCTCATCGCTTTAAAGATCAACAACAGTGTATATAAATGCACAAAGTTGTATTTTCATTAATTTTACATCGTTTGTCGAAAAATGTATTATTGAGGCACAATATGAACGTTCATATTATTTAGTCATTGTTTTTTACAGTGCTGGTAGTCGTATTCATTTTCTCACCTTTTTAATCAAATTTCATGAACTCATCTTTCACCACGTGCTCCACCCGTGTACCGCTAGCATACACATATGTTGAAACAAAAGCGGCGCTGGAAGCCTCACTTAGACAGTCAAACACTGCACACCTCTCCGCTTGAATACGGTGCAGCTTAGCGAGGTGTTTGGACAGGTTACTGGTGTTAATGCCCTTACAGCCACGTTTTTGTTACATCACAGATGGAGCGCGCCATCTACAGCCACACTTTGGACCTTTTTGCTGGCGGCCGCTCTTCCATCCGTGCATTTGTTGTCACTGTACCTGTGTCTGAGTGAGGGTGTGTGAGAAACCCCTCCTTTCACGCAGGATCAGCAAAAGCAGTGAGAAAGGAGGGAAAGAGACCCTGTCTTTTTAAGCCACATCCAAACAAAGTAGTGCACGCTGTGTCTGTGCTGTTGCCACACCGCTATTAAGCAATAACATTAATTAATAACGTTAAGGCTAAAGCTTATTGGTCCGGTAAAAGTCGCTGACGTGGCACCGTTACCAAACTGTACCGGTTTCTCTATGGCAGCCCATGTAACAGCTGAGAAGTCAAACCACCACCTCCTAGGACATGGAGTCTTCCTAGCTAAGAGCTGGTGTCCATGCTAAACTGATGGTGGGGCTCTTTGATGTTGGAGGACTTCTGACAATCGTCTTCTTGAGAGGAGCTTCTTTAGCAGAACCCATGAACAAGCTCTGCTTCTGGACTCAAACACTTCACTTCATCTGTCAGCGCTCAGCTATGCAAACTCCCCACAGGACACCCCCCACTTTGATGCCCTAAAGCCCTGCCTCTCATGGATACAGCAGATCTTTACCATCTATTTCTGGACTCTCGCTTAAAGAACCTTAGTCTGTTCTATGTAACTCCTCCTGCCGCCATCATTTGCTTCCGCTGCCCCTTTTTGATTTCCATGGGAACCATTTGTTGCAGCAGCTTTTCTCTACTCCGACTTGATGGCTTTAATAAGCCTGCATGATGGCAAACGGTCTGAGACCAACCCAGTCTGGGTTCCAGATCAATGCTAGATCTACACATGAGAGGGGTGGTGATGGCTAGAACCCTATAAACCAATTAAACCAGGATATACAGCCATGTTAACCACTCAGAACCAGGGTAACTACTCAGAACCACCAGAGCCTGTCCAGCTTCTGCTTTGGTTCCATTTTTTTGCAGGAGCTTTGCAGGAGGATGAAGAATATGTGGATGTGGACATGCAGTCCTGCTTCACATCAGCTGATGATGCTTCACAACTTGGTTCCGTTACATGGATCTAACATTGTGTGGGTTGTGGAGATGGAGTGGGTCTTTTCCTGGCGTGGAACCAGTCCTGGTGTTTCCAGCTGCAAAGAGGAACACATGTTCTGTATTTACAGAAGATGAAGTAGGTGGAGACAGTAGGGGAAGTGGATGATGGGAGTTTCTCTTGGGAAAGAATCTTTCCTGCAGCTGTGGACAGATGTTGAACCTCCCAAATCCCTCCAGCTGGACCCCCATGCTGTCACTCAAGCATTCAGCCACAGCTCCTCTGTGCTCTGAGATTTAGTTCTTTGAACCCGGAATAAGACAGTGAAACAACTGTTTGTCAGACTTCAGGCGAAGCTAAATCCAACAAAGACAGTCAGATGTAAAACGCAGTGAATGTGGTTGGTGGGTGGGGTTAAGGGGGGTGAAGCGCCTCTGGGAAGAGAAAACTGATGGGAAACCGGACCTACATGCTGTCCCAGTCTACTGTTTTACACTGCTGTGTTTTGATCTCTAAAAGAGGAGTACATCCACAGAAACACCCAGCAAAATGCCCCCAACACAATGATTTGGTTTTTGACTCCTCCTGGCAGATTTGAACAGGACAGTATCAGACTGAGGGAAGCAAAGGTGAGCCCTGATCTTTACGAGAATCTCCTTTTCTGTTGTTCAGGGGAAGGTTCTCGTTCCTCCAGGTGATTTTGAGATCGAGTCACATCTGAACATTTCTCCACTCGTCTCAGTGGTCGTCTTCGTCTGACTCAAACTCGAGACAATGACATTTTCTGCAAACATTTCTCTATTCCAAAACAGCCACTCCTGTCTCTGTATTGTGAGGCTTTAAATGTCTCGTCATGTTTTCTCTTTTTGTCTTGGAATGTTTTTGTTTTAAAGCTGCTTATTCTCCTCCAAGTTGCCGTTCACCTTTTGTTGTTTTGCTTTTTAATCGTTCATGGTAAGTGTTGCTTCATTCCTGGGATCCACGTGTCCCAACTCTTAGGTTTTAGCTGTGATGGAGAGCGGGCAGCTGCCTGACCAGAGTGACTGACTGCTCTGTATTTAATCACTTCCATTCAATTAGACATAAATAACTGAGGAACAACAAAATCAGCTGCTTGTTTCTAGTCAGTAAGCGGGTGGGAGGATGATTAATGACAGCCAGTAAAATCAGCCTGTTTGTTTGCTGCCTGGATCTAATGCTGGTTCCAGCAGGGTCCAGGTCCACTCTGGTTCTTGTTTGCAGGGGTCGGGTTTAGGGGCTCTCCGGTGTAGCTGAGACCTTTGTGTTCAGAGGGAGGTTGTAAGCAGTTAGAGAGCCGTTGGCCCACGTGTTGACCTAATAAACAACACTTCAGTAGTGGCAGAGCCGTGGAAACCACTGATCTCCAACCTTTTTCAGGCCACGGTCTGCTTTAATGTCAAACAATATTTTCACAGACTGCCCTGTGTGAGGATGACTTGATTTTTTAAATCATCCAGTTTCTCTAAACTTTTGAGGGTAAAGTTTCTCTTTGCTCTCTGTAAAATATCAGCAGCTGCTTTAAACCTTAGTTGTTCACTAGATTTTATATAGGAATCATTAGAATGTGATTTCAAGCTATAACTGTCAAAGTGGAAGCAAGAAATCAGACACTAGCGTCAGCCTCATCTTACGGTGCAATGGGTAAATCACTAAATTATCATTCCAAACATACTAATAAACACAAATTCACTTTTGGATCAACTTTATTAGCAGCATCCTTGTAACATTACAAAGTTGGTTGCTGAATGTTCTGCATTAAATATTATGTTCTGTGGGAACCACTGTCACCATGAATCCCCATTTGGAATAAAGACTGCTGGTTTTTGTCAGATAAATGCAGCTTTATTTTATTTTGAAGTGGAAGGCTCTTCTTCTTCTGTTTTCTCTTTTTTTGCTAAGAAAACTCTCCTAAAAACTTTATTTTTTTGGTCAATTTTCCAAGCTTGTGGGTTTCAAATTAGCAATAAGACCGAGTGACAAAAAAGATTTTGGTTTGGTGGAGAGAACCCAGTAGTCTTTCAAAATAAAACTTCCTTTAGAATCAGATTAGAAATAAAACAGAAATTGGTCGGACACATGCTCTGCTGCCTGGAGGGTTTGGACCACTGATCTAAGGAGCGAACAGAACAGAACAGAACACAGTCCTTGGCAAGAGAAGACAACCCCCTCCCTGATACAGCTGTTGGGTTTGCCGTCGCACACCTTCAAGAGATTACAGAACAAAAGAACCCAGACCGCTTAGAAATCATCTGCAGGTTCTCCTTTGAAGACGCAGAGCTTCAGCACCTCCTCTCTTTGGTTCTCCTCCTCTCTTTGGTTCTTCTCCTCTGTTTGGTTCCCCTCCTATCTTTGGTTCTCCTCCTATCTTTGGTTTTCCTCCTCTGTTTGGTTCCCCTCCTATCTTTGGTTCTCCTCCTCGCTTTGGTTTTCCTCCTCTGTTTGGTTCTCCTCCTCTCTTTGGTTCTCATCATCTCTTTGGTTCTCTTCCTCTCTTTGGTTCTCCTCCTCTCTTTGGTTCTCCTTCTCTGTTTAGTTTTCCTGCTATCTATGGTTCTCCTCTATTGGGTTCTCCTCCTCTGTTTAGTTCTCCTGCTGTCTTTGGTTTTCCTCTGTTTGGTTCTCCTCCTCTCTTTGGCTCTCTTCCTCTTTTTGGTTCTCCTGCTATCTATGGTTCTCCTCCTCTGTTTGGTTCTCCTCCTCTGGTTGGTTCTCTTCCTCTCTTTTGTTCTCGCCCTATCTTTTGTTCTCCTCCTCTCTTTGCTTCTCTTCCTATCTTTGGTTCTCCTCCTCTGTCTGGTTCTCCTCCTCTCTTTGCTTCTCTTCCTATCTTTGGTTCTCCTCCTCTGTTTGGTTCTTCTCCTCTGTTTGGTTCTCTTCTTCTCTTTGGTTCTCCTCCTCTGTTTGGTTCTCTTCCTCTCTTTGGTTCTCCTCCTCTGTTTGGTTCCCTTCCTCTCTTTGGTTCTCCTCCTCTGTTTGGTTCCCTTCCTCTCTTTGGTTCTCCTCTGTTTGGTTCTCCTCCTCTGTCTGGTTCTTCTCCTCTGTCTGGTTCTCCTGCTATCTTTGGTTTTCCTCTGTTTGGTTCTCCTCCTCTGTTTGCTACTCCTCCTTTCTCTGGTTCTCCTCCTCTCTTTGGTTCTCCTCATCTCTTTGGTTCTTCTCCTCTGTTTGGTTCTCCTCCTCTGTTTGGTTCTCCTCCTCTCTTTGGTTCTCCTCCTCTGTTTGGTTCTCCTCCTCTGTTTGGTTCTCCTCCTCTCTTTAGTTCTCATCTTCTCTTTGGTTTTCTTCCTCTCTTTGGTTCTCCTCCTCTCTTTGGCTCTCTTCCTCTCTTTGGTTCTCCTCCTCTGTTTAGTTCTCCTGCTATCTATGGTTCTCCTCTATTGGGTTCTCCTCCTCTGTTTAGTTCTCCTCCTTTCTCTGGTTCTCCTCCTCTCTTTGGTTCTCTTCATCTCTTTGGTTCTCCTCCTCTGTTTGGTTCTCTTCCTCTGTTTGGTTCTCCTCCTCTGTTTGGTTCTCCTCCTCTCTTTGGTTCTCCTCCTCTGTTTGGTTCTCCTCCTCTGTTTGGTTCTCCTCCTCTGTTTGGTTCTCTTCTTCTCTTTGGTTCTCCTCCTCTATTTGGTTCTCCTCCTCTATTTGGTTCTCCTTCTCTCTTTGGTTCTCCTCCTCTGTTTAGTTCTCCTGCTATGTTTGGTTCTCCTCTGTTTGGTTCTCCTCCTCTGTCTGGTTCTTCTCCCCTGTTTGGTGCTCCTCCTCTCTTTGGTTCTCCTCCTCTGTTTAGTTCTCCTGCTATCTTTGGTTCTCCTCTGTTTGGTTCTCCTCCTCTGTTTGGTTCTTCTCCTCTCTTTGGTTCTTCTCCTCTCTTTGGTTCTTCTCCTCTCTTTGTTTCTCCTCCTCTGTTTAGTTCTCCTGCTATGTTTGGTTCTCCTCCTTTATCTGGTTCTCCTCCTCTCTTTGGTACTCCTCCTCTTTTTGGTTCTCCTCTCCTTGGTTCTCCTCCTCTATTTGGTTCTCCTCCTCTTTGGTTCTCCTCCTCTGTTTGGTTCTCCTCCTCTGGTTGGTACTCCTCCTCTGTTTGGTTCTCCTCCTCTGTTTGGTTCTCCTCCTCTCTTTGGTTCTCCTCGTCTGGTTGGTTCTCTTCCTCTCTTTTGTTCTCCCCCTATCTTTGGTTCTCCTCCTTTGTTTGGTTCTCCCCCTCTCTTTGCTTCTCTTCCTATCTTTGTTAGGTGGGGAGCAGGAAAGGGAGGATCCAAGCGCAGGACACAATTGGAGTTCTGAGGTTTATTGTAAGGGTAAGGCGATGAATGTTGATGGGGGAAAGTCCAGCATGGAGTGGTCTGCGTCGGGAGCGGAGTAGGATGAGCCCAGGGGAGCAGCAGGGGTGGTGGAGAGAAAGCGTGAGCCACGTCTTGGGCAAGCTAACAGTCTGGCACCGGAGCTGGGATCTCCACGATCCTTTATACACCTGCTGGAGACCCAGGTGCAGGCAATCATGGTGGCCATACCTGGTGGCTGATTGAGCACAGGTGGGAGCTGTCATGGCGTCTGACGACCCACAACAATCTTTGGTTCTCCTCCTCTGTTTGGCTCTTTTCCTCTGTTTGGTTCTTTTCCTCTGTTTGGTTCTTCTCCTCTGTTTGGTTCTCCTCCTCTGTTTGGTTCTCTTCTTCTCTTTGGTTCTCCTCCTCTGTTTGGTTCTCTTCCTCTCTTTGGTTCTTCTCCTCTGTTTGGTTCTTCTCCTCTGTTTGGTTCTCTTCCTCTCTTTGGTTCTCCTCTGTTTGGTTCTACTCCTCTGTTTGGTTCTTCTCCTCTCTTTGGTTCTTCTCCTCTCTTTGGTTCTCCTCCTCTGTTTAGTTCTCCTGCTATGTTTGGTTCTCCTCTGTTTGGTTCTCCTCTGTTTGGTTCTCCTCCTCTGTCTGGTTCTTCTCCTCTGTTTGGTTCCCCTCCTTTCTCCGGTTGTCCTCCTTTCTTTGGTTTTCCTCCTCTGTTTGGTTCTCCTCCTCTGTTTAGTTCTCCTGCTATGTTTGGTTCTCCTCTGTTTGGTTCTCCTCTGTTTGGTTCTCCTCCTCTGTCTGGTTCTTCTCCTCTGTTTGGTTCCCTTCCTTTCTCCGGTTGTCCTCCTTTCTTTGGTTTTCCTCCTCTGTTTGGTTCTCCTCCTCTGTTTGGTTCTCCTCCTCTCTTTAGTTCTCATCTTCTCTTTGGTTCTCTTCCTCTCTTTGGTTCTCCTCCTCTGTTTAGTTCTCCTGCTATCTATGTTTCTCCTCTATTGGGTTCTCTTCCTCTGTTTGGTTCTCCTGCTATGTTTGGTTCTCCTCTGTTTGGATCTCCTCCTCTGTTTGGTTCTCCTCTTCTGTCTGGTTCTTCTCCTCTGTTTGGTTCTCCTCCTCTGTTTGGTTCTCCTCCTTTCTGAGACCTGGTTGGTCTTTACAAATCTTTGGTCACACTGAAGTGAACCACAGCAGAGTTTTCTGGATCCTTGTTCTCTGGAGAACCAGAGTTCTCCTCTTTGGTTCAAATCAGTGTTCAGGTGAACTATATCACCTGCAGAACTAGGAGCATCAGAGTTCAGTAGGCTGCGGATGAGTTTTGGGTGCTCCACCTCTGATCTCCAGTGATGTAACATGAACTGATCAGAATGCTGCTGCGCTCTGAGGGCAAGGGGGCGTTACCCAACATGGTGCCATCCGTGTGTCAGTGGAGTATGAGAGGAAAGAACTTATCATTGTCTTCAAATACAACTTTATTTCACATTCTTACATTGATTTTCAGCTGCAGTTTGTCTGCACTGATTTGGGGCTGAACACTTTGCTGATGGTTGAACTCCTGCAGGAGCTTCAGGGACTTGTCTTTGTTCCAGCTCACCTGCAGACATTTACTAGAGCCGGCCTTCAGTGTTGGGGTGACCTGCAGGTGATGGTGGAGGTGTGTGCCCCCCGCGCTCCTGCTGACGCTGCAGTGTAACCAAACAGGAAGCAATAAAAGGACCAAAATAAAAGCCCCTGCAGGAAGCTGCAACACCTCCATCTCCACTCACAAGTCAAAGCTAGCACCTTGGCGAGGAAAAATGCTGTGGTACTGGGAGGCAGGACGGGGGTGGGGGTGGGCGGCAGGCCGCTCTGTGCGGCGTTTGTTCAGCAAAATGAAACAGGACTGCCTCCACCTGCCCCGGTGGGCAGTCGTGCATATGGCCTCAGTCTGAAAATAAAGACAGCGTGCATACATTAGCATACATAATGCAGAGCCCCCCCCATTTAATATGCAAATTCCTGAAATATTACTGAACACCTTCTGTTCCCACAGAATTCATTACAATCTGCAATTAGACTTATCCTGGATAATTAATGAAAAGTGTCCCTTTTTGGCTGCTTGCTAATTTCATTAAACAAGCTGAGGAGGTGTTTAGATGCTCAACCGGATTGGAGCAGAAAACCGTGCTGGGATCAGCTGATCATCTCTCCTGGGGGTTCACAAGAGAAGAACTGACTCAGTCAGTTCAGTAAGTCTCAAAGGATATTCATCAGACAGATTCTCTGATCAAGCGTACATCTTCACTGTGGGACCTCCTCCTCCTGAAGACCTCACAGCTCCTCTGCTGTCTGGTTCTCAGCTGGAGAAACCAAAACTGTTCTGGTTTCTGTTCCCATGAATCCTCTGAAGTTCTGGGATTGGCAGTACCGGACTCCGTCTCATGCTGGGTAGTTGCCCATCTTGTGTAACATGCTTTAAGCCCTATCAAGCTCTGGTTCTACAGGGAGCTCTGGTTCTACAGGGGAGTTCTGGTTCTACACGGAGTTCTGGTTCTACACGGAGCTCTGGTTCTACAGGGAGTTCTGGTTCTACAGGGAGCTCTGGTTCTACAGGGAGCTCTGGTTCTACATGGAGTTCTGGTTCTACACGGAGCTCTGGTTCTACAGGGAGCTCTGGTTCTACAGGGGAGCTCTGGTTCTACACGGGAGCTCTGGTTCTACAGTGGAGTTCTGGTTCTACAGGGAGCTCTGGTTCTACAGGGGAGCTCTGGTTCTACATGGGAGCTCTGGTTGTGCAGGGGAGTTCTGGTTCTACAGGGAGTTCTGGTTCTACAGGGAAGCTCTGGTTTTACAGGGGAGCTCTGGTTCTACAGGGGAGCTCTGGTTCTACAGGGGAGTTCTGGTTCTACACGGAGTTCTGGTTCTACACGGAGATCTGGTTCTACAGGGAGCTCTGGTTCTACAGGGGAGCTCTGGTTCTACACGGGAGCTCTGGTTCTACAGTGGAGTTCTGGTTCTACAGGGAGCTCTGGTTCTACAGGGAGCTCTGGTTCTACAGGGGAGCTCTGGTTCTACACGGGAGCTCTGGTTGTGCAGGGGAGTTCTGGTTCTACAGGGAGTTCTGGTTCTACAGGGAAGCTCTGGTTTTACAGGGGAGCTCTGGTTCTACAGGGGAGCTCTGGTTCTACAGGGAGTTCTGGTTCTACAGGGGAGTTCTGGTTCTACAGGGGAGTTCTGGTTCTACAGGGAGTTCTGGTTCTACAGGGAGCTCTGGTTATACAGGGACTTCTGGTTTTACAGGGGAGCTCTGGTTCTACACGGGAGCTCTGGTTCTACAGGGAGCTCTGGTTCTACAGGGAGTTCTGGTTCTACAGGGGAGTTCTGGTTCTACAGGGACTTCTGGTTCTACAGGGGAGCTCTGGTTCTACACGGGAGCTCTGGTTTTACAGGGAGTTCTGGTTCTACAGGGAGTTCTGGTTCTACAGGGAGCTCTGGTTATACAGGGACTTCTGGTTTTACAGGGGAGCTCTGGTTCTACACGGGAGCTCTGGTTCTACAGGGAGCTCTGGTTCTACAGGGAGTTCTGGTTCTACAGGGGAGTTCTGGTTCTACAGGGACTTCTGGTTCTACAGGGGATCTCTGGATCAGAATGCTGGGAGTGCGGGGGGTCCACAGGACTTTAGAAACCATTGGAATCAGCAGTTCTCAGAGATTTACATTTTTCTTTATTTGCATCACTTTTTATTTTAGTAGAACTCCTGTCATAGAAACAAAAAAACCACAAAAAACATCAAGATGACTTTAACTATCTAAGAGCACAATAGTGAGGATTCTGTGTTTAGTTTGGGTTTTGTTCCATGTGTTCATGTTCTAAGTTGTCCTTGTCAATCACACCAGTTTCAGGTTCATCATCCACAGCTGTCCTTATTTAGTTCATTAACCTCAGTGCATTTAAGGGTCTGCTTTTCAGCTCATCTGCTCTGCTTTGTCACCATTTTGGTTCTCCATGGTTTTGGCTTGTTTCAGGTTTTTTTTTTTTTTTTTTTTTTAAATGAATAATTGTAGTTTCTGCCACCAAGCCTGTTCTCCTGCATTTTGGGTTCTTCTCCAGCATTTCCTGCCACTAGCAGCAGAGTCAGGTCATCTGCTGCAATCCTGTTACAGCAGCATGAATCCATGCAGCTGCACCAACATAAATGCATTCAGATCTCCAGACACAAGTTTATTGTTGTAGTAACACATTTCATTTAGATGGAAATACTTAAATGTTATGATGTTCAACAAATTTAAAATTCATGACATCAAAACAGGGAAAATTTCATGATGTCAAACTGATATAAAAGTTTTGACGTCAGTTTGATTTGAACATTCAACTTGTTTCTGCCATCAGTTTGAGGTTGAGCTTTAATGTTGATTTGACGTAATTTCAGCATCAAAACTGGGAACTGTTTATTTTAATGGAAAAAAGGGTTCCGTGTCTCTCAAAAGAACACAGTTACACTTTTGAAACAGAAACAGATGTGAATGACTAATCATAAACTGTTATTTCAAATGGATTTTAACCCCACCTCTCCATGTGGGACGGCTCTGGTTTGAGGTCCGCCTTTACGACTCGCTGCTGCAGACATGCTAGTCTCTGTGTGCAGCAGTTAGTGTTTGTGCAGGAGAGTGCACGTGTGTTCTGAAGAGGCAGTTCAGATTAAATGTGTGAATTCAGTCTGACTTTAGCCCCTCCCCCCTGATTTGACCTCTACTGTCTGTTTTTCTACTGTTTGTTAAAACAGAAAGTCAATGTAAGGCTGAGAGGGTGATGGGCGGGGCCTGAAGTACAGCGCTTCATTCAGAAATGTAGACCTCCTGATTCTGTCTGGTTCCACATGGGAGCTATGGTTCTGCATGGGAGCTTTGGATCAAAGAAGGAGCTCTGGTTCTACAAAATAGCTCTGGTTCGAAACATGAGCTCTGGTTCTAAATAAGAGTTCTGGTTTTAGTCTGGAACTCTTCTTCTATACGGGAGCTCTGGATCCAAACAGTAACTCTGGTTCCACATGGAAGCTCTGGTTCTAAACAGTAACACTGGTTCTAGACAGAAGCTCTGGTTCTAAACAAGATCTATGATTATAAAGGAACTCTTGTTCTGCGCAGGAGATCTGGTTCTACACAGAACCTCTTATTCCAAACTGGAACTCTGGTTCTGCGCAGGAGCTCTGGTTCCTCATGGGAGCTCTGCAGCTGGTCACAATAGACCTTCTGGCGTTGTGAGCCCTGCCCAAGGTTAGGCCTGAATTCAGGGATAGGCCTTTTCCGACCTCAAGGGCTGCAGTGTTTGCATGATTCTCAGATATCCAAGCCCTATTCATGACTGATTACCTGCTTCAGGTGTGTCCAGCTGTTAGAACATGCTAGAGGATGGTATGTTGAAAAACATGCAGGAATGTGGCCCTCGAGGCCAGGAGTTGCCTATCCCTGGGCCAGATGTTGAGTCCGGCTTCACCTTGCTGCAGACTGCTAATCCCCACGACGCAGAGCTAGCTGCCTCCAAACAGATCTAGAATGGCGACAGCCTCTGTGCTCTGGAATGAGTCGGAGAACCAGCTGCTGATGAAGATAACGTTTTCTCTTTCTCTGGATCCTCGGCTCCTCAAAGCTGCATAAATTACGGTAACTGGGCAAGGCTTGCATCATTCTCCCACTTCTTTCTCAGCAGCCAATCAGCTGTTGGAACCATCACAGCTCTTAACGGACTTCAACTTTTTCATTGACATTTCCTGTTTTCTCTCCATCTTTGGTCTGTTTTATGTCACCAGACTTTTGCTTTTCCAGATCCTCTTCTGCTTTTTGAAGCAGAATTCCTCACAGGATCCTTTCTATCCTCACTTTGAAGTTTTTCTGGACAAACAAAATTTTGGTGTGAAGTTTATATAAAATTTATAAGAACTGAGAAACCCCTAAAAGGAAAGCTCTGCTTCAACTTTGTCACCTTTTTGTGTTGATGTTTGTGTTGATGTCTGCGTGTTTGTGTTGATGTCTGTGTTGATGTTTGTGTTTATGTCTGTGTCGATGTTTGTGTTGATGTTTGTGTTGATGTCTCTGTTGATGTTTGTGTTGATATTTGTGTGTTTGTGTTGATGTTTGTGTTGATGTCTGTGTGTTTGTGTTGATGTGTGTTTTTGTGTTGATGTTTGTGTTGATGTCTGTGTGTTTGTGTTGATGCCTGTGTGTTTGTGTTGATGCCTGTGTGTTTGTGTTGATGCCTGTGTGTTTGTGTTGATGTGTGTTTTTGTGTTGATGTTTGTGTTGATGTCTGTGTGTTTGTGTTGATGTTTGTGTTGATGTCTCTGTTGATGTTTGTGTTGATATTTGTGTGTTTGTGTTTATGTTTGTGTTGATGTCTGTGTGTTTGTGTTGATGTGTGTTTTTGTGTTGATGTTTGTGTTGATGTCTGTGTTGATGTCTGTGTTGATGTTTGTGTTGATATTTGTGTGTTTGTGTCGATGCCTGTGTGTTTGTGTTGATGCCTGTGTGTTTGTGTTGATGTGTGTTTTTGTGTTGATGTTTGTGTTGATGTCTGTGTGTTTGTGTTGATGTTTGTGTTGATGTGTTTGTGTTGATGTTTGTGTTGATGTCTGTGTGTTTGTGTTGATGCCTGTGTGTTTGTGTTGATGCTTGTGTGTATGTGTTGATGTGTGTTTTTGTGTTGATGTTTGTGTTGATGTCTGTGTGTTTGTGTTGATGTCTGTGTTGATGTTTGTGTTGATGTCTGTGTTGATGTTTGTGTTGATGTTTGTGTTGATGTTTGTGTTGATGTCTCTGTTGATGTTTGTGTTGATATTTGTGTGTTTGTGTTGATGTTTGTGTTGATGTCTGTGTGTTTGTGTTGATGTGTGTTTTTGTGTTGATGTTTGTGTTGATGCCTGTGTGTTTGTGTTGATGCCTGTGTGTTTGTGTTGATGTGTGTTTTTGTGTTGATGTTTGTGTTGATGTCTGTGTGTTTGTGTTGATGTTTGTGTTGATGTCTCTGTTGATGTTTGTGTTGATATTTGTGTGTTTGTGTTTATGTTTGTGTTGATGCCTGTGTGTTTGTGTTGATGTGTGTTTTTGTGTTGATGTTTGTGTTGATGTCTGTGTTGATGTCTGTGTTGATGTTTGTGTTGATATTTGTGTGTTTGTGTCGATGCCTGTGTGTTTGTGTTGATGCCTGTGTGTTTGTGTTGATGTGTGTTTTTGTGTTGATGTTTGTGTTGATGTCTGTGTGTTTGTGTTGATGTTTGTGTTGATGTGTTTGTGTTGATGTTTGTGTTGATGTCTGTGTGTTTGTGTTGATGCCTGTGTGTTTGTGTTGATGCTTGTGTGTATGTGTTGATGTGTGTTTTTGTGTTGATGTTTGTGTTGATGTCTGTGTGTTTGTGTTGATGTCTGTGTTGATGTTTGTGTTGATGTGTTTGTGTTGATGTCTGTGTTGATATTTGTGTGTTTGTGTTGATGTTTGTGTTGATGTCTGTGTGTTTGTGTTGATGTCTGTGTTGATGTCTGTGTTGATGTTTGTGCTGATGTCTGTGTTGATGTTTGTGTTGATGTGTTTGTGTTGATGTCTGTGTTGATATTTGTGTGTTTGTGTTGATGTCTGTGTGTTTGTGTTGATGTGTGTTTTGTGTTGATGTTTGTGTTGATGTCTGTGTTGATGTCTGTGTTGATGTTTGTGTTGATGTTTGTGTTGATGTCTGTGTTGATGTCTGTGTGTTTGTGTTGATGTGTGTTTTTGTGTTGATGTTATTGTTGATGTCTGTGTTGATGTCTGTGTTGATGTTTGTGTTGATGTCTGTGTTGATGTTTGTGTTGATATGTTTGTGTTGATGTCTGTGTTGATGTCTGTGTTGATGTTTGTGTTGATGCCTGTGTGTTTGTGTTGATGTCTGTGTTGATGTCTGTGTGTTTGTGTTGATGTCTGTGTTGATGTCTGTGTTGATGTTTGTGTTGATGTGTTTGTGTTGATGTCTGTGTTGATGTCTGTGTTGATGTTTGTGTTGATGTGTTTGTGTTGATGTCTGTGTTGATATTTGTGTGTTTGTGTTGATGTTTGTGTTGATGCCTGTGTGTTTGTGTTGATGTTTGTGTTGATGTGTGTTTTTGTGTTGTGTTGTGTGTGTGTGTGTGTGATGGAGGCCGATCTGTTCCAGGACTGTTTTAGTGCTTCATCAAATATTTATTCTGATTGTACACGCTCCTGTAATTGCCATCTTGGTTTGTGAATTATTGATGGGGGGGTAGCAAGGCCAAAGAGCCCCCCCTCCTCTAAACACACACACACAGACACACACACACACACAGCCGCATGCACACCGACACAGACTGAGGCGCTGGATGTGGGTGATGAATGTGGAGCTGCTCCTGTTTCATGTCCTAATTATCTGCAGAGGAGCATCATCTCAGCTGCTCAGTAATTATTAGAAGGAGCTCTGCAGTCAATATTAGTCTTTACTCAAGCGTCTAATGAGGCCTCCCCTCGTCCTCCTTCTCCTCGGCTCGACTGTCTTCGTGGCGCAGACCGCCTGCAGCATGCTTTTAGTTTTTGTTGATGTTCTTCCTGATCCTGCACGCCTCAGTCAGAGATGTGACGGAAAGCTACTGAACGGGTTAACTAAGACAGATCATTGCAGCTCGTCGCGCTTGAACTTTGCTTTTTTTCAGCCTGTTTCGATGACATCAATGCGTGAATGTCGCTCAGACTCGCTGGGTGGCAAACGTGCAGAGGCGGGCGGCGTGGAGAAGATCACACTGTGAGAGCAACCAGCAGATGTGCTTTAGAACAAACCTGCTGCTGAAATATTGATTCTTCCTGCTGCAGTTTCTTCTCTACTAATGTAATAAGTGACTCCAGTGAGCTTGAGCAGGAACACGTGTGTTCATCAGGACCTTGTAATCTGAGCTGCATATAATGGCTTCCCATAGTGCACTGGGTGTGGTCAGGCAAAATCATGGCCGGTAAAAAGTCAGACTGACACCCCCTCCCCACCACCACCACCACAGAGGTAAAATGAACCTTAAGGCTGCTGCCAGCACTCAACCTCCATTCAGAGTCAGAGTCTGCAGCAGAACCACTAAAGGTTCTGAGACTTTTACTCTAAATCATCGGAAAGTTTTTTAAAGTTCTGCTCCAAAGCAGGGGCCTCAAACTGAATTTTCCTTCATGCCACTGAGGCAGAGTCGTGGGTCTTTGGGAGCCCGTGCTAATGTGAATCCGAATTCTTTATAAAAAATCCAATCTACTCAATCTTTGTATGTTATTTTATGACACAAAATAAGATGAACAAGGACCCTGATGTAAACAGGTTGAGTATAAGTACTAAATGTGTCTGTAACATGTACTGTACTATTTACTGTACTGTATTATTAACTGTACACAATTACTATTAAAACTCTCAATCCACAAATGCATAAACAAATACAAACCAGTTAGTAAATAAATCAGTAATAAATGTCAGTTTTGTGTTTCCTCAGTCTTCTATATCTGCTGTTTTCAGATTTTAACATCTTTAATAACACAGTTCAGTGAACACAGTTACATTTGAACTGTTAAACACAAAACAAAACTTCATTTTGACACTTCTTTAACCTCCATCAATGGGTTCTTCTGAACATGGGTTCTCTTACCTTCTTCTTACTGCTGGACATTTAGCAGAGCCTCCAAGTACTCCAAGTTATTTTAGAGCAGCCGCCACTCACTGCTATATTTTTATCATTGAATTCAATCTGTGGTTCGTAAAAGAACGCCGCTGTTCATTGGATCAGAACCAGCGTCACACAGACCTGAGGTCAAAGTAAAGTAAGGAACTCATCAATGTGGTCTACCTCATCACTCTGCGCACATGAGCAAATATTTCCTCATCTTTTCTGTACGTTTGTTGTTTCAAGATCGTAAACTTCTTAATTCCTTATCAAAGAATTCAAATCTTAATATTTCAGAGAGATCAGCTCCCGGTAACATTTTCCAACAGTTCTGCCTCTTTTACGACCGTCTGAGCTGTTTAAACAGCAGAGAACTCCGTGATCACAAGAACGGATATTTTTCTCAACAACAGAGAGCTTCCTCGACTGGATTACAGCTCTGAAAAATGAAGGAACGTCGCCTAAATGCAGCTCTGTGTTATCCCATATTGTTGTCTTTACAAACAATGAAAATCTCAACAATACGTGATAGAATGATGGATACAGGGCTCTGAGTCATTCTCTCTGTTTGATCCTTTTTATTTTTCATTTGTTGGTGATGGGAAAGAGGAGAAGTGATCACGTTTTACTCTGAGGAGATGTGACAGGCTGCTGCAGCCGCTTTAGCCGATAACATGTCTGTGTTAACGGAGTTAATAAAGTCTCAGTGAGTGGAGCTGGATCCTCTTACCTTGGAGAGTAAACTGCTGTCAAACGAAGCAGAAGAAGAAGAAGAAAACATTTGTAGTCCGTTTGTAATCCAGTGCAGCATTGTGCAATCCTGATCCTTAATTTTTGTTTCTTATTTGTTTTTTTTAAACATTGAAAACTGTTTTCATTATTCTAAACATTTTAAAATGTTATTATTGTTGTAAACATCTGAAGACCAACTGACCGTAAAATACTTTAGTGGTAGTGACATCACCAATTGTACAAAAACATTAAGTCAGTCATAAATTTAAACAATAGCTGGTTGCTAAATAATATAACTAAAATAAACAAATAATAATAACCTGACATTCCTGCCCTTAAACCTCCTTCTCTGTGATGAAAAACTATTTAAAAAAAAACCCTATGTTGGGGAAAGAAAATCAGAAACCTCAGGGATGTCCACATGAAGGATGAATCCTCTCCCAGGATGGACAGACTATGTGCTGGAACTGTTAAAGAAAAATTAGATTATTGAACTCTACAACTACCTGTTTGAATAACAACCACATGATTGAACTCTTCCATGTTGATCTGATAGAGCTGACTGTTGACTGTGGAATGTTTAGAACACAGGATTTGTTACACAGGTGATATCCTTTGGCAGTTCCACACTGGAATCCACTGAGAGAGAAACACTATTTCACTAATGTTTGTGAAAACAGTCTGCATGTCTGAGGGCTTGAGTTTATACACCTGTGACCAGGACAGGTGATTAGGACACCTGATTCTGATCATTTGGACGGGGGAGCCAATACTTTTGGTAGTATATGTAATGTAGTGAGTTTGAGTATCTTCATTAGGTTCTTCTCTTAAAGCAGAACAGTACAGAGGTGTGTCATAACCTGAAGCTGTGTCTTTCTACCGCTGCATCAAGCTGGAACTCCTACTGCCATGACTGCTCTAAAGTTCTCTGTCAGTGTCTTAGTTTCATCGTCTTTTTGCTTTAAATTCACTTTTCTTTCAAGAAGATCCTGGACGTAATTGAATGTCCCAAGAACAGGAACTGTCGTTGGGAGATGCAGACCTTTAATTGGTCAGCTGGCAGTCGATGAGGAGCTGATAGGATTTAGTTATTGTTGAACTTTTAACACTTGGTGCTTCATCCTCTTCCTCCTTCCCTTGCAGGCACACTCATGAACCTTCAGGCCATCATGTTTAAGTGTGCAGTTGTGTGTGTTTTTGCATGTGTCTGTGAGTTTTATGTTTGTGACTATGAACTTGTTTCCTCCAACAGTCCAGAATCAGGGGTTAACTGTGACTGTTTTTCTGTAGGCCTGTGATGGATGGGTAGGTGTCCAGGGTGATTCCCGCCTCCACCTTTTATTGGTTCGGTAGAGTCCGGTATTTCTGTTATCCCGTGTGAATAGCGCAGGTTTGGAATACAGATGGATGGTGTGTGTTTGTTGATTCAGCCTGCGTTGATTCCTGCTCTCTGAAGGCTTGTCCATGGTTGAATGGAGCTTCACATTATTCTGCTGCCATAAAGGCCATTAGAACTCCCAGAGCAGCAGATCAGCTTTCGGTCGATACAAACACACACTTTCACCCACTGGTGAGGTTTCGTTTGTTCTAGTGCTTCCTTTTTTATTTTTCCAGTTTCCAAAATCCTACACTCTTATCCTTGAGAAATCCAGACGTACAGATGTACGAACCCCTCCCAGAGCAGCAGGTGCTCTAAAATGTTCCCCACACGACAATCACCATTCGTGGGGCGTCAAACTGTTCTGATGTTGCTGGGTTTCTGAGTTATATCACTCCTACCCTAAGCCTACAGCAGGGTTTGTTGCTGACATTTGTCGGGTGCTGATGTGTCCATACTCATGGTTTTTGTGCAGTCAAAGCAGAACTGCATCTGATAGACTTTGATCAAAACCTCTGAGTGTTCGCACTAAAACATTTGCATCCAATGTGAAGTGGTTGTGGAAATGTTCTCTTTCTCGTGTTTGCATCGGAGTATTATCTGACTTACACTCAACCTCTGTCTGTTTCTCTCCGGAGAAAAGCTCGGAGGCTCACCTTCTTGGTCTTCTGTCTTTCTTCCAGATTCTTCTTGAAGTTTTTCTTAAAGTGCAATCAGAACTGTTTGAAAAATGCCGGAAACCCTCGAGACATGAGGAGATTCCAGGTAGGAAACTGACTCAGACTCCCATGGTGTTTGTGAATAGCATCCTACAGTTACCCACGTCCCGCCTCTAGGTGGTGGTGTCCACTACGGTCAACGTGGATGGTCACGTGCTAGCAGTGTCAGACAATATGTTCGTCCACAACAACTCTAAGCATGGCCGCCGCGCTCGACGTCTGGACCCCTCTGAAGGTAAGAACACCAAACACCAGATGAGGGCGTTATTTTGGAGGAGCCCTGTAGTCCTGGCCTTCCTCATGTCGTCAGATTGACCTTCTTGTTGCTTAGCCTTGTTTTGAAGCAAAGATCTAGTATTGCATGTATGTCTCCTCCTGGGCTTTAAGGAATGGACAGCAAACAAACCTTTGAGTAAAATGCTTCATCTGTAAACCTCACAGTGAAACCTGATTACGGTTGCTGTCATTTCCAGTAAAACTGTAGTCACTTCGCTGCTCCCTGAGGCTTTCTGGGTTAGTGGTCCTCAACCTTTCTTAGGCCATCAACCCCTTTAATTTCAGACAATAGTTTTACAGACCGCTCTGCATGAAGCTAAAGTTCAGGTTTACAGTTTTCCTTAACTATTGAGGATGAGCTTTCATATTGACTGTTACATTAGATTTTGTTTAAGAATTTTTCATGCGATGAATAGATTTTGATTTAACTTTACCCGCTTTGACATCAACTTCAGCTTCAACTGAGTTTTAAGGTGTGGCAGAAAAACTACGGCAAAATGAGATTTTACAACGGTCACAAAAATTGAGATTTTAAAAATACAATTACTAACATTAAGGCAGCGTATCTGTAACATGAGTCGGTTTCAAGCAGAGCTGGCTTAGTACTTGGGAATGACTCACAATAAATCCACATGTTTAGTACAAGTCATGAATTGGTCTATTAAATTCAGATTAAATTCACTTTTTTTTTCTTTGAAGATTCTTCTGTCTTTTCCTATTCTTTTCTGCAAATAAGATAAGGCGCTCCAAGAGGAGTGGAGTAGAATTTGTGCGTGCGACTGGACGTGCTTGTGCGTGCGACTGGACGTGCTTGTGCGTGCGACTGGACGTGCTTGTGCGTGCGACTGGACGTGCTTGTGCGTGCGACTGGACGTGCTTGTGCGTGCGACTGGGCGTGCTTGTGCGTGCGACTGGACGTGCTTGTGCGTGCGACTGGACGTGCTTGTGCGTGCGACTGGACGTGCTTGTGCGTGCGACTGGACGTGCTTGTGCGTGCGACTGGACGTGCTTGTGCGTGCGACTGGGCGTGCTTGTGCGCGCGACTGGGCGTGCGACTGGGCGTGCTTGTGCGTGCGACTGGGCGTGCTTGTGCGTGCGACTGGGCGTGCTTGTGCGTGCGACTGGGCGTGCTTGTGCGTGCGACTGGACGTGCTTGCGTGCCTGTGTGTGTGTGAATGGGACTGTGACACTCCTTAGAGGTTTTGGCCATTCACCGTGATTTCCTGAAGTCCTGGTCTCTTGGTTTGGCAAACATGCAGCAGACGTTTATCTGACATAAGACAGCCAATGAAAGGAGCAGCAGGAAAGGACCTGCCCCCCCAGTGCTCACCTGTCTGGTGTGCTCTGAGGTGATTTGACATGAACCTTTTATCTGTCTGATGCATTTTTACTTGTGTGGCGTTCACTGCCTCTGTAGAGAGCGAGCAGTATGGTGTCCTGGGGGGGCTTCATGGTACAATTGTTTACCAAGCCCTTCTGCAGGCCTGCTGGGGGGTTCCTTTGTATGCTGCTCTGTGGGATGCTTTCAGAGCGATAACAGCCTTAACATCTGCTCCCGCCTTTGTCGCTGGCCCGCCATCTCCTGACTCAAAGATAAAAGTTTCCATTTCCTGCTCCCCATCTTTGACACAGCCCCCCAGAACCTCCCTCCATCATGCTCCTCAAAAGCTGAAGAGACAAAAGATAGGAACTTTTTAAGAAGGCAACCATCAGCTTTTCCCCTCTGCAGCAGATGGGGGAGGGGGTGTTTGGGCTTCTCAGTGATGTTACTGTGACAAGAACCCGATCTGGACCTCTTCCAACAGTTTGTGAAAGTTTATATGTGTTAGCACTGAGGAGGTAGGGTCAAAGGTCATTCAACGGTACTTAAAAATCGGATTGCCTCAGTGACCTTTAGCTCCGCCCATTGCACTACTGCTCCTCTATGTTCTTGTATCAGCTGACCCTACCCCCCCCTGTGTGTTTTCGAAGCAGCCACGCCCTGCATCAAAGCCATCAGTCCGAGCGAGGGCTGGACCACCGGCGGCGCCACCGTCATCCTCATTGGGGACAACTTCTTTGATGGCCTGCAGGTGGTGTTCGGCACCATGCTGGTGTGGAGTGAGGTCTGTTTTCACGTTCAGAAGCTCGTTTGTCCATTTTTCTGCTGACTTCATCATCATTATCATTTATTTATGTATTGAGCACCTTCCACCACCAGCAAAGGAAGCCCAAAGTTCTGTACACCGGGAAAACATAGATTTAACATTATGTAATAATGAAACAAAGAGAACAAAAGCATTAAAAGAATAAAACCAAAGTAAAACAATGTAAAACTAAAACCAGGATAAAAACAGGGCTAAGTTGATGCTAAAACGCTGTAGTGCAGGAATAAATGTTTTTTAAAACTCTCCAAGTTCTTGTTCTCTCTAATTGCTGGTGGCAACTTATTCCAAAGTTTAGGGCCAATACAGGAAAAGCACGGTCCCCCCCGAAATTTACATTTAGTTCTGGGAACCAGTTATACACACTGGTCCTCAGAGTGTAAAGACTGTGGGGGAGATATTTTATAAGCAGGATGGAGAGGTAAGAAGGTGCAGTACCTGCCAGGGCCTTAAAAGTAAAAACAAGAATTTTCCTAAAAATCAGGTACTGCACCGGCAGCCAGTTCAAAGAGGCCAAGATCAGAGTTATGTGGTCAAACTTTTTTGCCCCCTAAATAAATCTGGCTGCTGCATTTTGGACCAGCTGCAGTCTGGCTATTGAAGCCTTGGGTAACCCAGCACACAAAGAACTACAATCATTTAGTCTGGACAGCACAAAGGCATTGGTGACAATTTCCAGGTTCTTTTTTAAAATAAAAGACTTTATCCCAGCCAGACGTTGCATCTGAAAAAAGCAGGATCTGGTCACAGCATTTATTTGGAGGTCCAGTTTCAAAGCAGCGTCAAGTTTCACCCCCAAGTTAGTGACCACAGACTGTTCAAAAGGGGCAAGAGAGAGAAGATCGACATCATGATCCTTTCGACCACTAGGGGTAAACACAATTACCTTTGATTTGTTTTCATTTAGGTCGAGAAAGTTTGCTGACGTCCACAACCTAACTTCAGCAAGGCAATCAATTACTCTTTTAATCGTGCGGTCAGGTCCCTTGCATATAGGGACATAAGTTTGGCAATCGTCAGCGTAAAGGTGGAAATCCACCTTATGCTTCCGCAATATCATTCCCAGTGGCAACAAATAAATAGAAAAGAGCAATGGGCCCAGAACTGATCCCTGAGGGACCCCCCCACTTCAGGGGGTAACACTTAGACGAGTATGGGCCCATCTTAACACAGAAAGACCTGTCTGAAAGGTAGGACCACAACCACTGTAGTGCTACCCCAGAAAGCCCCACCCATTGTTCCAGCTGACCAATCAGGACCTCATGATCGACTGTGTCAAAAGCTGCTGATAGATCAAGTAATAAAAGAACGACCTGTTCACCTGCATCTGTTGCCATTAAAACATCATTAACAATTTTTAAAAGAGCGGTCTCTGTGCTGTGTCCAGACCTGAACCCTGACTGCAGAGGTTCCAGTATGTCATGTGCCTTTAAGAAAGAGATCAACTGTTTGTAGACAATGTTCTCCAAGATTTTTGCACCAAAAGGCAGGTTGGATATTGGCCTGTAGTTTGACAGTAAAGCAGCATCCAGCCCTGGTTTTTTCAGCAGTGGCCTTACAACCGCCTGTTTAAAATTGAGTGGAACTTGAGTGGACGTAAGACTTGTGTTTATAATAGTTAAAACTGCTGGTCCTAACACTGCAAAGACTTTCTTAAAAAACCAAGCCGGCAGAACATCACAGGAGGACCCAGTTGGCTTTAGCCTTGATACCACTCTTTCTAACTCAATAAGAGACACCAATGAGAAAGAATTAAGCTTAGGAACTGGTTTCTGTGGAGTTGGAGGAGAATAAATGGAACATTGTGTGAGAGAGGACCTAATACCAGCAACCTTGTCCATAAAAAATACACTGAATCTTTCACAATTTTCCACAGAGCCTTCTATTGAGTTTCTACTCCCATCTGAGTCCAATAAAGATCCCAAAGTATTAAAAAGGATTCATTGATCACCTGAAGCAGAAAAAATAATGTTAGAATCAGAGCTTTTTCCTAGATTTCATTTCTTCCACATTCTATATCTATGCATTGATTTGCTTTTTCTGAAACTAAAACAAACAAACAGTGTTAAAGTGAAATAGAAGGAAACCGAGGGGTTGGGAGGCACTTCACGCAGGCCAGAAGTTGGATTGAATCAATTATTAACAAAAAGTCTCAGAACGCCGTGAAGAAACTCCAAAGAAAAACGATCACAAGGAAATCAGCCAACTAGAATCAGAACAAAAAAAAGACCCAAAGCTCAGCGCTGAAGACCAAAAAGAAACAGACACTAATGACTGAATGAAGGCAGCTACAACGGAAGCCAGGTGAACCGGGGGGGGACCAAACCAGAAACCAAATTAAGAACCAAAAAGCAAAGATGCAAAAATGACAGTAACCTGACAAAAACATCAAACTGATTTGTGACTCTTTCCTTGCACGCTTTTCTGTAAACAATGAACACTACAGAGCTGCATGGAGGCCAAAGTTCCAGCAAAGTGAGCAGGCAGCAGAAAACAGATGGAAACAGGTTTCTGAGCAGAACTGAACCCAAACAGATCAGAATCTAAGTCTCTGACATGCTTGAGTCTAGAACCAGTCACACAAATGTCTCTGCAGCTTTAAGACTTCAGAGAACCTCAGAGAGACCCTTCAACCACGCATGGAGAGAACGGTGAACAGAGGAGAACCTCAGTGACCAAAAAGAGTCCAAGAACAGCAGCAGGAGAACTCATCCAGGAGGTCCTGAAGAAGCAGAAGAAGATGGAAAGAAGGTCAGACCTCCCTGGACTCAGTTCAGGTCAGAGGTCAGGATCCAACAGTCAGAAAGAGACCTTTGGACAAACATGGATCAATGAGAGTTGAAGAAGACAGATGCTGCTGAGGAACATCTGGATGGACCACTACACTGATGTTCTGATGAGACACAAGAGGAACGTTCTGGAAGGAGAAGGTCCACAAACATCTGGACTCAAACCAACCCTTTTAGAGTCAGACATGGAGGTGGGAGTGTGATGGTGTGGGGTTCATGAGAACATCAGCAGCAGAGCAAAGATCTGAGCTAAGAAGAAGGTCAGAAAGATCAGAAACTGAGGACAGTTCTAGAGTTTCAGAGGCTAATCAGACATTCATCTGGAAAAACTGAAACAATGATTCCAACATTCCTGCAGAGAAGAGCAGACGCTGTCACAGCTATTTCTACTGGGAGGTGGGTCTGGTACCGGAACAGATTTTCTCTCGACAAATGAAACCTTTTTTTAACTTCACTGGACTCCCCTTTGTCTAATGAAACCATTTTTTGCTGATCTGAATCAGTAAACTGTGACAGAAATGCACAAAAACAAAACTCTTGGGGTAGAAACTTTTTCCTGCAGCATCTTCAGTCCGCTCATCACAGGAGAACCCAGAACCTCCAGAGAGCAGCCACTGTTCATCCGCCATCAGCACAGTCTCTTCATCAGCAGGAACATCTGCTCCGTCCCGGCTGTGTTACGCGCCACAAACGTGAGCAGCAGCAGGAGCTGCACACGCCGCTGCATGAAACATGAAACAGCTGCAGAAGAGCAGAACACCTGGCGGGGATGGAGCCGAGGTCCTCTTCACGCAAAGTTCGCTTCACATCAGACGGCGCTGATGAAGCAGCGAGCTTTGATCTGGGCCATCAGGTGGGGAGTAGTAGGCTTCCTCTGAATCCAGACCCTGACCCACTTCAGAAGACAACTTTTACCTGCTGTGGAACAGAAAAAGTTCTGCTAAAGACAAATATCAAACTGGGTCTTGGGTTCTGGAGTTCTGATGAAGAGCTATGCTGGGATTTCTTCACCCAGAAAAAACAGAACAGAACCTAATGATTTTTGTGGACATGTTACCTGTTGTGTTCAGAGCCATGGGGCTGACGATGCATACCGGAGTTCTCCGTGTACCGGAGTTCTCCGTGTACCGGAGTTCTCCGTGTACCGGAGTTTTCCGTGTACCGGAGTTCTCCGTGTACCGGAGTTTTCCGTGTACCGGAGTTCTCCGTGTACCTGGGTTTCCGTATGTCAGTATTCTGGAGTCAGAGCTGTTATAGGAAATGATGATATGGAGAAGGAGCAACAAGAAGAGGATTTCCTGGTGGAGGTGCAGAGGACAAATCAGAAGAACTGGTTTGAACATGGATTACTTAGCAAAGGAAAGGAGGGCGTGTCTCCAGGAAAATGATCGGCATGAAAGCGAAGAGGAGTTTTGATACAGAGATTGATGACGCCTCAGTGAGAAAAGAAACATTCACAGCCATTGCTAATCAGAACAGAATACAATGTTCTCATCATTTCAATCAAACGTGACATGTTCAACTGTTGCTGTCTGCATTTGAGACTGAACTCCACCACAAAATGAACCCGTTACCCATCACTGTGAATAAACGCAGATTTTCAATAGATCCTGGTCTCTAATAAACTCCGGGCTGGCTGCCATGTTTTTGGAATAAATGCTACACCAGCAGGGAGGCTATCATTAGAAGAATACGGTATGGTGTTTTTAGGCAAAATCCCAAAATCTGTGTTGTTTTTTAGTACAATTTTTGCAGAGCGGCAAGAGTTCATTAGGAATTTCTGAGTTGTGGGTGGGACTGTTTGCACGGAAGTTAACCTTTCGCTAATTTCCCTTCAACCCTTTGCTTACACTCTCCCACAACCCTGAGCTAACATTAGCGTACAAAAAAACACAAAATGCAAAGCAATTTCTGCATTACCCAGCCAAACGGTTCTGATCCAGATTCCAGCTCAGACGAGAAAAACAAAGACATTCATGGATCTATTCCTCTGCAAGTGGATGCATCAGAATGGGGCGGAGCAGGGAGACTTTGGCCCTGCCCATGGCATTTACTGCATCACATGACCAAGCTTTTTCAAGCCACAGGTTTTCATGTGTGTCTGATCCATCATGATTTGAATAAAGAAGTACTCAGAAAGGCAGTTTTAATCTTTATTCTTTTATATCTGTCCTCCATTATGAGAAAAATGCTACAAAAACAATTTTTATTGGAGTTTTAGATTTTTGAATCTTCCAGCATGAATCCCTGTTCCACCACATATCTCACCCCTGTGGTTTGTGTCCCTGTGCAGCTGATCACCCCTCATGCCATCCGGGTTCAAACCCCTCCTCGACACATCCCTGGAGTTGTGGAAGTCACGCTGTCCTATAAGTCCAAACAGTTCTGCAAAGGAGCTCCAGGACGCTTCGTCTACACCGGTAAGTTCAGTCCCACTACCCCCCCACAGCAGGTGAAACCAGAGCCCCCCACTGAGAGTGATAGTAGAGTCTCAGAATGACAGAGCCCATGACCTCTGGAGACGTTTCATGTGAAGAGGCTTATCTTTACCTGATAGTGAATTTTTTAAATCACGATATTGTTTTTTTTCATATCAGACGATAACGATATAAACCAAACTATTTCTGTCAATTAGAGAAATGTTTGATCATCAGCACGTGGTTTAGATTGAAATCTTTATTTCCTATCATACTTTAAACATAACTGATGCACTGAAGGACCATGATGCAACAGTCCCCCCCCAGAAAACCAAAAAATGCATAAATGTTACAAACTAAACTGAAATTTAAAGCAAAAGCTTTAAGTTTCGAAAGAGAACTGTTTTATTTCAGTCTGAGTCTGCATGTTTGGTGTCACTGCTTCAAGTGATAAAAAATTTGGTGGGATTTCCAGTTTTAGAGGGAACATGTCTTCTGCACAATTTGCAGAGCACGTTACTCTGTTTTTGTCAGATTTTAAATAACTACAACACCTCCACACTGGGGCCGAAATTAAATTTTTGAAACACTGGACAAGTTGGCCAGTTAAAATATCCACCAGTCAAACTCACATTTCTTCTGCCAAATTCAAACATTATTTTATGCAGAATACCTTAGACATTTTACTTCTTAAATTTTTCTATTTTTTTCAGAAATAGCATCAAAGTTTTTTCTAAATGGTACAAATTTGTCTTTAACGTTATCTGTAAACTCAAATTCAGACATGCTGAGAAAACAAGAACAGCTTTATTAAAGAATTCTTAATTCTGCCTCCAGGTGATCACATTTTATTACAAATCAGAACAAAAAACACGTGAAAACATTCAAATGTTTTGGGTTATTGTCATTATTTATCATTATTGAAATTAAAGCTGCAGCTTTAAGGAGGATTGAGCAAAACATCTGACAGGTCACAGTTTTCAGTGAAACACAGACTCTGTAATGCTACACAGACGCTGCTAAAACACCCTGGATATTATTCTGTCATTATTTAGAAAATACAGTTTTCATGAATGTCCTATAAATTCTTGTTGTATTTATCCATCGTGTCTTAAAGGCCGGTCAGTGAAAATACTGTCCGACTTTATACCGGTCTGTGATCACGCAGGACACACAGAACAGCTAGTTAGCAGCATAGCATTATTGTCTAACAAACTAGCATCATAGCATTAGTGGCTAACAAGCTAGCATCATAGCATTATTGTCTAACAAGCTAGCATCATAGCATTAGCGGTGAACAAACTAGCATCATAGCATTAGTGGCTAACAAGCTAGCATCATAGCATTAGCGGTGAACAAACTAGCATCATAGCATTAGTGGCTAACAAGCTAGCATCATAGCATTAGCGGTGAACAAACTAGCATCATATTATTAGTGGCTAACAAGCTAGCATCATAGCATTAGCGGTGAACAAACTAGCATCATAGCATTAGTGGCTAACAAGCTAGCATCATAGCATTAGTGGCTAACAAGCTAGCATCATAGCATTAGCGGTGAACAAACTAGCATCATAGCATTAGTGGCTAACAAGCTAGCATCATAGCATTAGTGGCTAACAAGCTAGCATCATAGCATTAGCGGTGAATAAACTAGCATCATAGCATTAGTGTAACAACAGTCTCCAAATCAACATGTTATGAATCTGTCTGTAGCTGCTTTAAGTGAAGCAGATTTATCCTCCAGTTCTGACTGGATCCTGAAATCTCCACATATTCTGCTGTTTCATCAGCCAAACTAAACGCTGCACAGCTGAAGTGACTGCGGGGGTGGGGTCTTGTGTCTCGCCTCACGTGTGTTTTGTTTACTACACGTGCAGACGGTACAGAATAAGAGGACAATAGAAATTCACCAGAAGAGCTAATAAACATGACGAATTTTCCACAAGTATGTACTTTCCCATGTGGTGACTAAGTCTCTAACTTGTACTCGCCAAAGAGGAAAAATGCTCACGACTGGATAGTGTTAATTTCAGACCCTACAAAATAAAAGTCTATCGTGAAATGGATAGCTGACGTTTTATCGCCCAGCCCTACCTGAACCCAAAGAATCAAAGACTATGGTAGAGTGACCTGCTCTACATCAAGGATGCCTAAAGTGTTTGTGTTGGGGGCGTCCTATCCCTTAATTCATGGCGTGTTTTTCCTGTAGTACTTTTAAGTTCTGAGCTTATTTTTATTTTGTAGCAAACAGGAAGTTCTCCAGTTGGATGGAACCCTCATTTACGTCTGGATTCTAAACCGTCACTTGCAGAATGCGTGTTTCGTTCATTCAGGAATTTGGCTTTGATTACTCGAGTTACTCGTGTGACCCTTTGCAGAAGTGTTTTTTTTATCACAGAAAGACTTTTAAGAACTGTGTAATTCCTGAAAACAGTTTTTTTGGAATTAAAGAACAGCTCATGGATCTTCTCTAAGCCTTTAGGTGGTTCCAGTCAGGTTCACGATCTTTTCTTGGTTCTAATAGAAGTCTCTTGTTCCAGCTGAAGCTGCAGTGAAGCTCTTTTTCCATCCTGGAAGCAGAAGGCTCCTGCTGTCCTCATGCATTTTCTCAGCAGACACTTCCTGCTCTGCTGCTCCATTTGCCACCTTCAGACTCATTGTCATCCTGCTTATCGTCCTCCATCTGCGCCGATTCTTCTGTCAGAAGATCCAGATGTCATTCAAAGTAGCAGAAAGGTCAGATAAAGCTGTTTGGTTTGATAAGTAAATGTCATTGCGCCGTGGCAGGAACAAACCGGGCGTGTGCGGGCTTCCTGTTTAACACCAGTTTATCACCTCCTCCTTCTCACCGCCTGGATTCTGTGGAAGGCGGAGCTTCTGTTGGCGTTCGGGGAATGGCTGCTCACAGTGAGCACTGGTTTTGAATGCTAATCTGAGATCACACTTCCAGATAACGGTGACAGCTGCTGAGGACTCCTACAGGGATGCTGGGGGGCTCAGGATCCAACCAGAACTGTGGATCAGAATCTGTCTTAAATAAGGGGAGGTGGGGGGGTGTTGAGCAGCGTCTTCTGCTCCCAGGACTTATGTATTCCCACAAATTCCTGGATGTGATGGATAGCTGGTGCAGGGCTGGGGCAAAATCAATCAGGGTTAGATTCCCAGTGTGCCATGAGTTTCAACCAGTGTGGGTCCTTTGTGCAAGAGTCTTTATGCTACTGCCTAACTATGTAGGCACAAGGGGGCCCAAGTCCGGGTCTGCCTGTGCCGGTCCCCAGTCTGGTAAAAATAAAGGGTTGTGTTAGGAGGGACGTGCGGTGTCAAACTCTCTACCAAACCAGCTGTGTGAAGCAGTAAGAGCTACTTCGTTGTGGGAACATCTGAAGTGTTAAGCCCAAAAATGACCAACAACGATGTCATTAACCCCGAAATCAGATCCTGACTGAATTCACCAGAATCTAGAAAGGAATCTGAATTTGAACTAAAGTGACAGTGAAGAGTCCCCCCAAAAGAAGGGACAGGGTTAGGTATGGAGTTGGACCAGGTGCTTCTCAGAGACTTTCCAGAGTCTGCATCCATAGTTTTTTGTAATTCACTCTTAAGGGGCCTCCAGGACGATCTCCAGAGGAATCCAGAGGGTACCTTAGCTCCTTCAGAAGGTTGACTCTGGATCAGTCCAGAAGGTTCTTGGATTCATGTTTTCTGGTTTCACCAACAAAGACGTTAAAGATCCTCTCCTGTTTGTGAGGAGCTTTGTCTCCATGGTTGACCTTCAGGTCAGCCGAAGGAGGAAACAGGTTCTGCTGTTGCTGACTGGTTCTGCTGGTGCAGACTGGTTCTGCTGGTGCAGGAGGTTCTGCTGTTGCTGACTGGTTCTGCTGGTCCAGACTGGTTCTGCTGTTGCTGACTGGTTCTGCTGGTCCAGACTGGTTCTGCTGTTGCTGAACCAGGGATGGGTTGGGGGTTTTCTCCTGTTTCTGTGTCCTAGACGAGGGAAGAAGATGGATGAACAAACAGAAATAACGTCCAAAAAACAGATTGATGGATGAAAACTTTTTTTTTTATTAAATCAGGAAATGTGATTTAAATAAAGAAATCAGCTGTGCTGTTGTGAGAAAACCAGATTCTTGTTTTCTTCTGAATGAAAGCTTGTTTTCACCTGATGACGGGGGCCTTTGGGGCGTTCAGGTGCTGCTTGGTCATAACGGACTCTGTGGTGTCTGAGTGAGAAACTACATTTCAGAAGATAAACCAACAGAGAAATGCTCCTTTGAATAGACCCCCCCACTTGACAGGTGTCTGAACAAAGCCACATGTCGAGCGTCTGTCAGACCACCATCACGGGCGCCAAACAGCATCAATCAGGTGGAGATTGGTGCTGTATGGGGGGGCATTCTCATATGGAATATGTGCCGTGTTTGAAACGAGGGTAATTCAGCAGGAAGCGGGGTCCATCTGCACATCACGGCGCCGCAGCGCCTTCGGCCGGTCATCATCACAGAAACAGAAAGGTGAAGGTGTGCATGGACCCCCGCCCCCTCCCTCCAGGGTGCATATTCCATCTCCGGCTGGTAAGCAAACAAAGCGGCGGCTCCGAAGAACACTCAGACAGCGAGAGGAGTGCAAATGGAAACCAGACGGAGATAAATAAGTGTAAATGGGGGGGCAGGCAGAGCTGCGGATGATCAGCATCAAACCTGTGGTCAGGGAGGAGGACGAGCTGACCTTCATCATGACACCCCCCACTAACCACTAGAGGGGGGGGGCTGTGTTGGTTTGTCTTTGGTTTCAGATCAGCAATGACTGATCCGGACTCAGTCCCCCCAGGTCTCTTCAGCAGGTCTCCCTCCCCCCCCACTTACAGTGTCAGTTTCTGCTGGATTCTTCAAGCCCCCCCCAGTCTCTGTGCAGTCCCTCAGTAGCCCCCACACACAGTCTTGGACACTATCAGCTGGTGAGGACTCTCCCAGTGAGACAAGAGGGCAATAAATACTCCATTAAACAGGTGAAGAGCCCCCACCTTCTGACCTCTCTGGCTCCTCCCCCTCTGGCTCCAGTGGGGGTGGGGGTGGGGGAATCAATACAAATTATCATGGAGAAAGTGGCGCTGATGCCTGCAATCGCAGCATATGTTTACACTAAATCAGGCCATCTGTCTTCATGTGGTGGGTGTAATGTGTGGCGTGGGGGGGTCAGGGTTCGCTCTGCCAGCCTCCACTCTCCAATTACTCTGGGAGGCAGCCATATCGATTGGCTGGGAGGAGGGCGGGGCCTGGCGGAGGTCTGAGAGCAGCAGGATTTAAACTAACAAATTTAATGGGGGAGGGGCGTCATTTGTCTTTGATTCATCAGCTCGTCCTCCTCGCCAACGGCATCAAACTCCACACAAACGTCTGGATGTTAAAAGTTTCATTCTGGCTCCGCCCCTTTCACTACGTTGCTATGGAGACTGAGCAGAAGCTGCCACGTCTGCTTCTGTCAACAGGAATCTGTAGGGCAGCACGTCACCTGCAGGCGTGAAACCTCTGGGGGGGGGTCACTCTTCCCATTCCACTGCTCAGCATCACCTCGGATGACAGGACCCCCCACCCCCCAAGTTGACGGCCTGGTGGAGGTCAGTACACGGCGGTCGGAGGAAATCGGCTCCAGAACGCCCCTTTGGGGTCCCACAGAGACTGTGACCCCTCCCCTGCGGGCAGAACTCCCCTCGTGGAGGAGGACACACCCCCTCCCTCAAAGCCCTTTTCTGCATCGCCGCTGCTTCAAACCAGCTCCAACAAATTTGATTTAGCAGCTCGCCGTCGGCCGTTCCCGAGGAAAGAAAACAAATATTGTTCTAATGGTAATAACGTCTATTTGGCGACAAACGGCGGCGTGGCGCTCTGAAGGAGACCCTCTGCGCCGCCGTCTAGCTGCCTGATTCTTATTCATGAAAGCCGCCGTTATGCATATTAGCACAAACTAGCTATTCTACTCAGCAGCATTCAGACTGTCAATCATCCTTACACCAAACAAGAGCCAATGGTGACAAAAGCCGAGTGGGCAAGATCGGCTGACAAATTGTCCCCAAAGTCAAATTTGACAGGCTTTTATGATTAATGGGCTTGATTATGGAGAAGTATCTCCCTGAACTCATTTCCGGCTGTTTCTGCAGCTCATGGCGAGGAGGACGCCGGATTGTTACAGAGCTGAATGAGGGAAAACTGAGAGAAAGCGCTCGGTGGAGGGAATTGAATTAGCTGTGGGGGAGCGTTAACAAGGGGGGTCATGTAGAGGTCTGTATCTATTTGACATCTACACGCAGACCTACAGACCTGCAGATCTCCAGACCTGCAGACCTGCAGAACTACAGACCTGCAGACCTGCAGACCTACAGACCTGCAGAACTACAGAACTGCAGACCTGCAGACCTGCAGAACTACAGACCTGCAGAACTGCAGACCTACAGACCTGCAGAACTACAGACCTGCAGAACTACAGACCTGCAGAACTACAGACCTGCAGACCGGCAGACCTGCAGACCGGCAGACCTGCAGAACTACAGACCTACAGACCTGCAGACCTGCAGAACTACAGACCTGCAGAACTACAGACCTGCAGACCTGCAGAACTACAGACCTGCAGACCTGCAGAACTACAGACCTGCAGACCTACAGACCTGCAGATCTGCAGAACTACAGAACTACAGACCTGCAGACCTGCAGAACTACAGACCTGCAGAACTACAGACCTGCAGACCTGCAGAACTACAGACCTGCAGACCTGCAGAACTACAGAACTACAGACCTGCAGAACTACAGAGCTGCAGACCTGCAAAACTACAGACCTGCAGACCTGCAGAACTACGGACCTGCAGACCTGCAGAACTACAGACCTGCAGACCTGCAGAACTACAGACCTGCAGAACTACAGACCTGCAGACCTGCAGAACTACAGACCTGCAGAACTACAGAACTACAGACCTGCAGAACTACACAACTACAGAACTACAGACCTGCAGACCTGCAGAACTACAGACCTGCAGAACTACAGAACTACAGACCTGTAGAACTACAGACCTGCAGAACTACAGAACTACAGACCTGCAGAACTACACAACTACAGAACTACAGACCTGCAGAACTACACAACTACAGAACTGCAGACCTGCAGAACTACAGACCTGCAGAACTACAGAACTACAGACCTGCAGAACTACAGACCTGCAGACCTGCAGAACTACAGACCTGCAGATCTCCAGACCTGCAGACCTGCAGAACTACAGACCTGCAGACCTGCAGAACTACAGACCTGCAGAACTACAGACCTGCAGAACTACAGACCTGCAGACCTGCAGAACTACAGACCTGCAGACCTGCAGAACTACAGACCTGCAGACCTGCAGACCTGCAGATCTCCAGACCTGCAGAACTACAGACCTGCAGACCTGCAGAACTGCAGACCTACGGAACTACAGACCTGCAGAACTACAGACCTGCATAACTACAGAACTACAGACCTGCAGAACTAGAGACCTGCAGACTTGCAGAACTACAGACCTGCAGAACTACAGACCTGCAGACCTGCAGAACTGCAGACCTACAGAACTACAGACCTGCAGAACTACAGACCTGCAGACCTGCAGATCTCCAGACCTGCAGAACTACAGACCTGCAGAAATACAGACCTGCAGACCTGCAGACCTGCAGATCTCCAGACCTGCAGAACTACAGACCTGCAGAACTACAGACCTGCAGAAATACAGACCTGCAGACCTACAGACCTGCAGAAATACAGACCTGCAGAACTACAGACCTGCAGACCTGCAGAACTACAGACCTGCAGACCTGCAGACCTGCAGACCTGCAGAACTACAGACCTGCAGACCTGCAGAACTACAGACCTGCAGACCTGCAGAACTACAGACCTGCAGACCTGCAGAACTACAGAACTGCAGACCTGCAGACCTGCAGAACTACAGACCTGCAGAACTGCAGACCTACAGACCTGCAGAACTACAGACCTGCAGAACTACAGACCTGCAGAACTACAGACCTGCAGACCGGCAGACCTGCAGACCGGCAGACCTGCAGAACTACAGACCTACAGACCTGCAGACCTGCAGAACTACAGACCTGCAGAACTACAGACCTGCAGACCTGCAGAACTACAGACATGCAGACCTGCAGAACTACAGACCTGCAGACCTACAGACCTGCAGATCTGCAGAACTACAGAACTACAGACCTGCAGACCTGCAGAACTACGGACCTGCAGACCTGCAGAACTACAGACCTGCAGACCTGCAGAACTACAGACCTGCAGAACTACAGACCTGCAGACCTGCAGAACTACAGACCTACAGACCTGCAGACCTGCAGAACTACAGACCTGCAGAACTACAGACCTGCAGACCTGCAGAACTACAGACCTGCACACCTGCAGAACTACAGAACTACAGACCTGCAGAACTACAGAGCTGCAGACCTGCAAGACTACAGACCTGCAGACCTGCAGAACTACGGACCTGCAGACCTGCAGAACTACAGACCTGCAGACCTGCAGAACTACAGACCTGCAGAACTACAGACCTGCAGACCTGCAGAACTACAGAACTACAGACCTGCAGAACTACACAACTACAGAACTACAGACCTGCAGACCTGCAGAACTACAGACCTGCAGAACTACAGAACTACAGACCTGTAGAACTACAGACCTGCAGAACTACAGAACTACAGACCTGCAGAACTACACAACTACAGAACTACAGACCTGCAGAACTACAGACCTGCAGACCTGCAGATCTCCAGACCTGCAGAACTACAGACCTGCAGAAATACAGACCTGCAGACCTGCAGACCTGCAGATCTCCAGACCTGCAGAACTACAGACCTGCAGAACTACAGACCTGCAGAAATACAGACCTGCAGACCTACAGACCTGCAGAAATACAGACCTGCAGAACTACAGACCTGCAGACCTGCAGAACTACAGACCTGCAGACCTGCAGACCTGCAGACCTGCAGAACTACAGACCTGCAGACCTGCAGAACTACAGACCTGCAGACCTGCAGAACTACAGACCTGCAGACCTGCAGAACTACAGAACTGCAGACCTGCAGACCTGCAGAACTACAGACCTGCAGAACTGCAGACCTACAGACCTGCAGAACTACAGACCTGCAGAACTACAGACCTGCAGAACTACAGACCTGCAGACCTGCAGACCTGCAGACCTGCAGACCTGCAGAACTACAGACCTACAGACCTGCAGACCTGCAGAACTACAGACCTGCAGAACTACAGACCTGCAGACCTGCAGAACTACAGACATGCAGACCTGCAGAACTACAGACCTGCAGACCTACAGACCTGCAGATCTGCAGAACTACAGAACTACAGACCTGCAGACCTGCAGAACTACAGACCTGCAGAACTACAGACCTGCAGACCTGCAGAACTACAGACCTGCACACCTGCAGAACTACAGAACTACAGACCTGCAGAACTACGGACCTGCAGACCTGCAGAACTACAGACCTGCAGACCTGCAGAACTACAGACCTGCAGAACTACAGACCTGCAGACCTGCAGAACTACAGACCTGCAGAACTACAGAACTACAGACCTGCAGAACTACACAACTACAGAACTACAGACCTGCAGACCTGCAGAACTACAGACCTGCAGAACTACAGAACTACAGACCTGTAGAACTACAGACCTGCAGAACTACAGAACTACAGACCTGCAGAACTACACAACTACAGAACTACAGACCTGCAGAACTACACAACTACAGAACTGCAGACCTGCAGAACTACAGACCTGCAGAACTACAGAACTACAGACCTGCAGAACTACAGACCTGCAGACCTGCAGAACTACAGACCTGCAGATCTCCAGACCTGCAGACCTGCAGAACTACAGACCTGCAGACCTGCAGAACTACAGACCTGCAGAACTACAGACCTGCAGAACTACAGACCTGCAGACCTGCAGAACTACAGACCTGCAGACCTGCAGAACTACAGACCTACAGAACTACAGACCTGCAGAACTACAGACCTGCAGACCTGCAGACCTGCAGATCTCCAGACCTGCAGAACTACAGACCTGCAGACCTGCAGAACTGCAGACCTACAGAACTACAGACCTGCAGAACTACAGACCTGCAGACCTGCAGACCTGCAGATCTCCAGACCTGCAGAACTACAGACCTGCAGAACTACAGACCTGCAGAAATACAGACCTGCAGACCTACAGACCTGCAGAAATACAGACCTGCAGAACTACAGACCTGCAAACCTGCAGAACTACAGACCTGCAGAACTACAGACCTGCAGAACTACAGACCTGCAGACCTGCAGAACTACAGACCTGCAGACCTGCAGACCTGCAGAACTACAGACCTGCAGACCTGCAGAACTACAGACCTGCATAACTACAGAACTACAGACCTGCAGAACTAGAGACCTGCAGACTTGCAGAACTACAGACCTGCAGAACTACAGACCTGCAGACCTGCAGAACTGCAGACCTACAGAACTACAGACCTGCAGAACTACAGACCTGCAGACCTGCAGATCTCCAGACCTGCAGAACTACAGACCTGCAGAAATACAGACCTGCAGACCTGCAGACCTGCAGATCTCCAGACCTGCAGAACTACAGACCTGCAGAACTACAGACCTGCAGAAATACAGACCTGCAGACCTACAGACCTGCAGAACTACAGACCTGCAGAACTACAGACCTGCAGACCTGCAGAACTACAGACCTGCAGAACTACAGACCTGCAGACCTGCAGACCTGCAGACCTGCAGACCTGCAGAACTACAGACCTGCAGACCTGCAGAACTACAGACCTGCAGACCTGCAGAACTACAGACCTGCAGACCTGCAGAACTACAGACCTGCAGAACTGCAGACCTGCAGACCTGCAGAACTACAGATCTGCTTTCACCTCAAACGTCACATTTTTCCAGCAGATTCACTTCAGGAAGGTCAACCTGACGAATGCCGCTTAAAAAAATCTATTACTGACTGAAAACTAATCAGATTCCTTCCACGAATGTGTTTGGACTGGGCTCCAGAAAGATGGGTTCTGCCGGTTCTGAGCCGCACATGTTCTAACCATATGTTTGTTTGACCTGCAGCTCTGAACGAACCCACCATTGACTACGGCTTCCAGAGGCTACAGAAGGTCATCCCCCGCCACCCCGGAGACCCTGAGAGGTTACCAAAGGTCAGTGGTCAAACCAGCAGACACATTCTGAGCAGGTTCTGTTGGGTCGGTTTGATCCATGAATCTCCAGCTCCAGATCAGCTGATGGCCACCTCAAGGTTCTGACACCTGACTCGGAACAGATCGGTTAAAACTCCAGCCTCACTGTGAGGCCCGCTTAGGGATGAACCGGTTCTGGTTCTGCCGGTCATCTCTCTGACAAGGCTTTGTCTGAAGAAGTTGTCGTTGGGGGGGTTGAGGGGTGTAGAGGAGCTGCTGGTTCATAAGATGATCCAGAACGGACTTTTCTTCTTCCAGCTTTTGTCCGTTCAGCTCTGTTGGCTGAAGAACTGAAGGGTTTGTCAGGTTTTCATCAACTTTAACAGGAAGGGCGGAGTCTATTGTTGTTTTCCTCTGATGTTTCATCCTCAACAACAGCACAGTGCCCTGTGGGATTCCTGCACCGCCCATAACCACATCCGACAGGACGCCGCCCACCCGGCTGATCTATGACCCGACACTCTTCAGGTTCTCATCCAGGAGCAGAGGCTGGATGACCTGCAGAAATGTTTAGAAACATTATAAATCCACTTCGGCTGCACAGGTTAAAATCTATTAACTTTGTTTTGTTGAAAGCAAATAATAAAACCACAAAAGAACAAAGAATCAAACTGGAAAACAATCAAAGGAAGCTATGATGGAAAATGAAGAGCTGTAGCTGCTTTATGAATGAAAAGGCAAATGCAATGGAGTACGCTGCCACGAGCTCCGAGTTTCTGTTTTTATCCTTTCTGCTCTTTCCTCTACTAACGTCCTACATGACCTCCCCCCCAGCACAACGTTTGCCCCTCACTCCTGCAAAGGTCATTTTCCCACAAAATGGCTTCCAAACACACCAAATCAACCAAAAAAGAAGAGGCTAGCTTAACTTTAGAAACTAGCGCCTCGCTGTGCAGCAGCAACAGCGTTTAAAACCTCCTTCAACCTTCTGGACCTAAACCAAACGCACTTGACAGTAGAGGACCATGACCAGCGCGTTTCCTCTCTGAAGCTGGTGGAGGACCTACGTGAACCACCCTTCACTTCAGCAAAAGTGAGCTTTTTCCCATCAACAATAAGTTAGTCGTATGCTCTGGACGATTCAAATCTACCTTTCAGAAAAACTCGTATTCTTTTATCTGGGAATTTTGATCCCAAATAACAAAGATCTATTCGGAGAAAAGCTCCTTACTTTACTGAACCAAATTAAACAAGCATCGAAAGAGTGGTCATCTTTATGTATGCCCCAGATCAACTCTGTACAGATGAATGTCCAGCCCAAACTATTTCATTCTTTGCCAGTTGTTATTCCTGCCTCAGTTTTTAACCAGATGGGCTCAGTTCTGTCCTCCTTTATTTGGCAGGGAAAACGTCTCCGTAAATCCCACCTCCAGAAGACCAAGTCCACTGGCGGGTTTCTGGTCATTCTACGCTGACCGCCTGAAACTCGCCTGACTGGGTAGAGATGGAACTGTACTTGTGCAGGAACGTCTCTTCCTGCCTTGCTGGGTTCTCCTGTCCCTCTCCCATCACTTTAAAGATTTGTTCTTGGAAAACACGCCGGTCTCATTTGAACACCGAAGCCACTAAAATTCGGACTTTTTCGGCATCTCCATTCCTTCAGGCCTGGCCTCGTCGCTCTTCCAGATGGTTGTGTTATGGGGGTGGGGTTCTCTCTTTTTTTGAGGGGGGCTCTTGTTTTGCTTTTTTTATGTATGTTTTCTGCACAAGAACACCCAATAAACAGATTTTGAACATTAATGAAAAGTCAGAAAGCAGAGATGAATAAGAACAGTCTGAAAGCAGACTGATGGAACGGTTCCGTTAGCCACTGTGGACCAAACGCTAACTCCCACTAACAGCTGATCAGACGAGGGGAGCATGAAGAAAAGTGGGTTTGATTGAATCTACTGTGGAATCTGGATGCTGCTTCACAGAAACCGCCCTCCGGTGTCCCGGTTACTATGAAGAGATTATTCAGCCTAACTGAAGCCGATTCTAGAAGGCAGCGAGCGGCGGCGGCCGGCCGTGAGCGTCAGATGGACTCTGACATTCCAAAGCAGCTGCCAAATTGAAACCATTTATCAAAAGCTGACATGGAGATCCAGTCACCAGAAAAGCAGTTTATTTGTAAATTGATACTAATAGTGAGCACACGTTGTCTGGCCCATTTGATGGTCTGATCTGCAGCGAGAGTGGAATATAAGACCCCCCTTAAATATTTATTTATTCAAGCAAACCCAACCAGACTGCAGACGCTGTGATCAGAGCCCCCCACAGTCGACTGAGCAGCGGCGGGTTAACTCGTCCTGTCAGTTCTCTTTGGCTTTCACCTGCCGCTGCCGCTCGGCTGCAGAGCGGCGACGGGACAGGCGGGGGGCGTGGAACAGATTGATTCGTTGTTGGTGTCAGGTGGAGGATTATGGGACCAGGGGAGGGGTTAATGTGGGCAGACACAGACATGGAAAAGTGCCCCCCCACAATCCTGCTCTGATTCCTTATTATTCTGGTTATCAGACTTTCACTTGTTTGTTCAAAGTTTAGAAAATCCTGTTTCTGAACTTCAGGATGGATCTTTAGACGCTGCGGAGAAGTCCGAGAATCGTGTTTGACAGGAATGGATTTTATGTGTGACGACATAAAGACAGTTCACAGAACCGCGACTGAAGAGTTCTGCTCATCAGATCTAAGAAAAACACTTTCCTGGCTTTCATTTGGAACTGCAAACGTCTCTGAATCAGTGAGAAATGTATTCAAACAAACATCTCTTCCTTTCCAAAAAAGAAACATACTTCAGTAAAAGCTCTGCTATAAAAACACAAAGTATGAATGCTGTTCTTAGCAAAACAGAAATACAGGCTAGCGATACGTCCAATCAGAGCAACTGTAGGTACCGAGCAGACCCACTGCGAACGCAGAACGTACTCTGTTCTTAAACTGTGTATGTTGTTTTAAACATGTCAGAGATGTTTTCGTGCTTCATCATACAGAGAGTTCAACCGGAACAACTTCAACACATTCAAATGTTTGTCATGGAATCTGAATCCCACTCTCAGTGACAGAAACATTTTCTTCATCTTCTGCTGATGAAAGGAGCTTTGCTGCTTTTCCAGCTCCTGATTCATAACCTGGGAGGTGAAAAAACGTGTTTGGCGTGTTGCAGTCGCACCTTTAGCTCTGATCATTGACCCCCATCCGGACGGCGCTCCACCAGGGATTCCAGCTCTCTGCATGAATGAGGAGGTTCCGGCATTCATTGAGAATAATGAGCAATTGTGGATTCATGAGCTGAATTTCAATCCGATTCCTCTGAATGAAATCCCCCCCATTGGTGTCCCCCTTCGTTAGGAAGGCTCTCCTTATAATCACTAATCGACAGATCTGCTGCACCGCTCCTCCTGCAGGTCCATCCATATTTTATCTGGCGCTGTGGCTCTGTCTGCAGCTCTGCTCAGGGTGATTTATCATGGTTAAGGCCGCTGTCTGATGGCTTCTCCTCCAGGGTCACGCTGATCCCTGTTTGCCTCACACCTCAACCGCAGAGCCGGCCTCCCGTAATAAAGCCCCTAGAAACCAGTGGAAGAGAAGAAAAGAGCTGGAAAATGGAGGAATCTGTCAGAAGATGGACAGAAGAAGGGCGAGGAGGTTCTGCTCCGACAGGAACAGGAAATCCTTCTGCAGGAATGGTGTGGTTCTGACCATCACTCAACCTCCTCAGAGCCGGAAGGTTCGGTTTGAAGACGCTGAAGGTTTTGGTTCCAAGTCCTCAGAAGAGAACGGACGGCTTTTATCTGCAGGAAAACAACAAAGCAAAACAAATGTTTCCATTCAAGAAAATTTGAAAAGTGGGAGGAGTTTATGAGCAGAAGGGACTCTATTTACTTCCTGTTTATTTATTTTAGATTTACCTCCAAATGTTTGTGCCTTCAGAGTCAAAGGAAATGTTCTGGACGTTAAGACATGCATGGCTTTAGTCTTTAAGTCCGTGTTGTTCCAGCCGTTCCTCTAATTAGTAAAAAAGAAGCTGCTGCCAATCACAGCGCAGCTGCTGATGCCCCCCCAATGCTTTACACACACACACGAGCAAATATACAAAAACACACACAGACACACACAGAACGAGCAAATATACAAAATCACACACAGAACGGGCAAATATATAAAACACACACAATGACACACAGAACGAGCAAATACACACACACACACACAAATAATGACACATGCACACAAAGACTAGTGCGCAAACATGACACCACAGATACACACATTAATAAACACATATTGACTCACAGACACATTAATCTTTGCCCTCTTAATGCACATCTGTAGCCTCTCTCTTCTGGAGGTTGTGGGTTAGTGATGATGATGCTGATGATGATGAGTGAGGCAGTACATTACTGTGATTGGGCCTTTCAGCTCATTAACTGACCATGGTCTTCATTGTAACGTGTGTATCCGAGTGTGCGTTTGTGTTGTGTGTCGCATAAACACAAAAATGTAAACACAGATCTACTCATGCAGATAAAAAATTTAATATTTTTTCACAACCTTCCATCTGTTTTGTGAGGGTTTTTTGCGTTACTTGTGTTTACATGAATCAGCAGTTTATTTGTGGTTGTTTACATGGATCAACTGTTTATTTGTGGTTGTTTACATGGATCAACTGTTTATTTGTGGTTGTTTACATGGATCAGCTGTTTATTTGTGGTTGTTTACATGAATCAGCTGTTTATTTGTGGTTGTTTACATGGATCAGCTGTTTATTTGTGGTTGTTTACATGGATCAGCTGTTTATTTGTGGTTGTTTACATGGATCAGCTGTTTATTTGTGTTTGTTTACATGGATCAGCTGTTTATTTGTTTTTGTTTACATCGATCAACTGTTTATTTGTGGTTGTGTACACAGATCAGCTGTTTATTTGTTTTTGTTTACATGGATCCGCTATTTATTTGTGTTTGTTTACATGGATCAACTGTTTATTTGTGGCTGTTTACTCGGATCAACTGTTTATTTGTTTTTGTTTACATGGATCCGCTATTTATTTGTGTTTGTTTACATGGATCAACTGTTTATTTGTGGTTGTTTACATGGATCAGCTGTTTATTTGTTTTTGTTTACATGGATCCGCTATTTATTTGTTTTTGTTTACATGGATCCGCTATTTATTCGTGTTTGTTTACATGGATCCGCTATTTATTTGTGTTTGTTTACATGGATCAGCTGTTTGTTTGTTTTTGTTTACATGGATCAGCTGTTTGTTTGTTTTTGTTTACATGGATCAGCTGTTTGTTTGTTTTTGTTTACATGGATCCGCTATTTATTTGTGTTTGTTTACATGGATCCGCTATTTATTTGTGTTTGTTTACATGGATCAGCTGTTTATTTGTTTTTGTTTACATGGATCAACTGTTTATTTGTGGTTGTTTACATGGATCAGCTGTTTATTTGTTTTTGTTTACATGGATCCGCTATTTATTTGTGTTTGTTTACATGGATCAACTGTTTATTTGTTTTTGTTTACATGGATCCGCTATTTATTTGTTTTTGTTTACATGGATCTGCTATTTATTCGTGTTTGTTTACATGGATTGACTGTTTTTTTTACATGGATCAGCTGATGGACGTCTAAACACAGACTCAACAGTATTTGAACTAACGCGTAAACAAAGAGCTTTGGTGCTGAGTTTTATAGCGCAACTTGCAGGTCAGCTTGCTTATTTGTAAATAACAGAACCAGGTACAGAACCAGGTCCACACACGTGGGTGCGTGGCAGCCAGTGGGACTTTAAGTTTGAACAGAGTATGAACCTGATCTCCAGGACAGCCTGTACTCCTGAAGACGGGGCTGGGAGTCATCCTTGATGTGCTGCAGCTTTCATGCTGACATTCTGAGGGTTTGGTCCTTTGAATGATGGTTAAACTGCTCTCTTTGTCAGCTGGAGGAGGTAGACACGTCTCCTTTCGTCACTTCTTTCTCTCCTCACTTTTTTCTTCTGTGGTGTAATACCCCAGGGAGCTCCAGCAGAGGCCTCCACCTCCCCACTGCTGCTCCTCTGGGATTCCTCCACCTCTTCTCTGTCAGCTGATTGTCTGCAGATTTATGTTCATCTCAAAGCATTTTTTTTCTTTCATTCTCTTCCATTTTTGATTCATGTTTTTGTGGTTTCTTCATCTTCCTGTTTTCTGCACATCTTCTAATTTTTTACATTTTCCTTCTTCTCTAATATTCCTTCTCTTCTTACTCTTTCTTTACACCCCCCCTTCATTTCTTTTGCATAGTAAGCCTATATCTCTCCTATTCATTTTGTTGTTTTTGTGTTTCCCTCTGTTTGTCATGTTATAAGTTGTTGCCATGGTAACGCGTCCTGCTGCTGATGGTTTCCTCCCCTTCATTCTCGTGTCTGATACTTTTGTTCAACATCCGGAAGTTCCTCAGAGCGTCCTCAGATCATTAAGCAGGGCGATTCTGGAGCTGCGCTGACCCGGATCCAGGTTCTTTTCTGAAATGATCTCTGTCATTCTCAGGAGGTGCTGCTGAAGCGAGCGGCCGATTTAGTGGAGGCTCTTTACGGGATGCCGCACAACAATCAGGTGAGGTTCACCTTTGGGTGCATCAGGAACTTCTTCAGATGATCCTCTGGACACAAGCGGTCTGTCTGAGACATGAAGTCAACAACATGTCAAAAACCTTCCAGATCTGGTTCAAATGTCAACATTTGTGATCACGTTGCCATGGTAACCACTGAAGCTTTTTAGACTTGCGTTGCGTTCGATGTTGTGACATGCATGTAGGACAGGCGCCAGAGTGACATTGCGAACATGAGTTGGAATGAGCCTGAAGTGTTTTTTGCTCTGCTGGACGTTGGGATTTCAAAGCAGGTTAAATAACAGCTGCTGGAGAGAACGCAGCGCGGCGCCGATCACTGTGACCATGTGGGCCGATGAAGCGTGTACGTCAGTGGCTTCAGAGGTTTTTGTGATTATTACATTTTTACTGTCCCCCCCTACAGGAGATCATCCTGAAGCGAGCGGCTGACCTCACTGAGGCGCTCTACAGCGTACCCCGCAGCCACAACCAGCTGCCGTCGCTCACCAGCTCCGCCGCACACTCGGGCATGATGGGAGTGAACTCATTCAGCAGCCAACTCGCCATCAACATTTCTGAGGCTTCGCAGGCGGAGCAGGGTAAACGCTTATGCTGCACCTCACCAGAGAGGGGGCCCTGACAGCAGAACCACGCCTGGTTCTGGCTCAGTCTGAGCATGTCAGCAGAACCCTCAGGAATACACGCAGCTCATGAACGCATCAGCAGGAGGCATGACCCCTCCTTCTGCCTCCACCCTCATCTGTTTGCTCCATCAGCTTGGCAGCGAACGCTTTGCAGAAATCCATGAGGTCATGGGAAACTGCTGCAGCAGGAGAAGGTTGAGAAAGACGCCCTCCTCTAGTCTAAATGTGGCAACACTGGGTTTTAGAAAAAGGGGTGAACCAACAACGCCACCTGGGGCTGCTCGGCCCCAGGAATTAAACACAAACCAAGGCACGTATAAGTCTTACTTTAACAGAGGCAGAGGCTGTAATTAGTTTAAAATAATAATTTATTACAGTGAAATAAAAGATCAAAGGACGGGTTAAAACAAGCAGTTCAGGAGACGGAGCTTACCGAGGTGGCTAACACTGCAAACAGAAACCCCCAAAGTGTGATGCACTGCACACGTGGAGGAGAGAACCACACGGCACGCCGGAACCCACCACCAAACAGCAATCCCTACCTCGGGCTCCAATCTCCTGAAACAAACCGAGATAAAAGAATAAAAAACCAAAAAGATAAAAATGAATTTCCTAAAACACAATAAAACACCACAATGAAGTTGGCCCCTCAGGCGCCGCTGGCATCAATGAAGTTTTTAGAGTCGAGTCCACAGTTAGCGTGAGGCCGTAGCGACATGCAGTCTCCTCCACACGGCGGGGCCAAACGCGGCGGGAGGCAGGGGGGCAACCCGTATGTGTTACAAGACTAAACAGGTAAGGCAAAGCAGCAGCTTCAATCCCCTGTTTGTGGGGAGGAAAGCACAGCGTGCAGCAGAGAGTCTGAAAAAAACAAAATATTAAAATGCCAGAGGTTTGTTAAAAAACACAAGCGTGCAGGAGATGCTGCCTATAGTCCGCACCGGCACGTTGAGGGAGTGGATCTGGGTGAAACAGTCCGTCGCGATGATGCTACTGTCATCACCTATGCACGCCCAACATCAGCTGACAGGCCATATACAGTTAACTGTGGATGAGTGTACTTGTGAGTTCCCCATACACCTGGAATCTGTGCCTGCACCTGCACCAGACCTGGCCTACCTGCCCGCGCGCCCACTCACTTCCTGGTGGCTCGTCTATGGCAATCAAAATGGCTCATGCCAAAAGGCAAAGGAGGAGAGCTTTTAAAGCACCACCTCCTAATGGAATAGGCCAATTTACTAATCAGCCACCTGGCCTGCTTACCACATAAAGATACCCCTCTGCCCCCAGTTAAAACCCCAGAGGCATGTGGGGTATCCAAAAATAGAACTAAAGTAGCTTTACCCAGAAACATAGGACTCAAGCTGAAGTATAAAGTAGTCGTACTAAGAATGACTTAAGAATGAATAAAGGACACACAATGTGAGATGGGACGTGGAGGGTTAACAGTCTAAGATGGAATAAAAGCTTCAATTCAATAAATAAAGATGGAAAGTTTAGATCTAAACACACGTTGGCTTTAACTGATAGTCCATAAGAAATACACAGAAACAACCCTCACCGTTATTTCAGAGACAAAGTTTCTGGTCAAAGCTGGATTCTTTCAGACGGTCTTTACCTTTTAATGAAACACACAGACTTTACTGTGTGAAGCTGGAATAGGTGGCTTGAAAGTTACAAACTAAAAGTATTCATGGACTTGTGACAGTTAATGTAGCTTACACTTAACCACCCGCCCCATAGCACCGCCTTCTCAGGCAGACGGAGGAGGAAGAACTCGGAACCGATCCACAGCTTCACTGTGTTTGACCTCTAATGAACCCTGGAACCTTAATTAAGAACCAACTTTCATCACCTGGATTCAATTCAGGGATCTGAACCAGCCGCGGTGAGGGGGTTAACCACTACACCCGTGTGGGCTGATGACTTCCTGCCTTGTTTGTTTGTCTGGTTTTGTGTCTATGAGGATGAGGATGATGATGATGAAGTGCTTTATTCCTAATTGCTTCAACAATCAGCTTTTTTGTTATTTGTTTATGGGTGAAAACCTTTCTCCGTGTCTTTCATTTTTACACCAAACAAACGGCGTCCTCCTCCCTCCATCTCATCAGAACTGTGCAGTTTGGATGTGTTAGACCCCGCCTCCATCATCGTACCTGAACCTGCAGCGGAGCGTCCAGAACTGGCTGACAAACCTCCGTTTTCTCTCCTCCCAGGATACTCTCGGAACTCCAACAGCGTGTCTCCTCGCGGCTACGCACCCAGCTCCACCCCCAGCAGTCTAACTACAACACCATCACGTCGACCATGAATGGGTACGGGGCGGGGATGGCCAACCTGGGCGTTCCTGGATCTCCGAGCTTCCTGAACGGTTCTACGACCAACTCTGCTTACGCAAGTGAGTCAAAAAGATTGGTAGCGAGAGGCTGCGGACAGTTTCTGCTGACAGCTTATCACAAGTTTTGAGTGACCAAAGTTCATCCCTTTGGATTTCACTCTGGTCGTTTCTGAAAGTTTCTGTTCTCTGTCCATCAATCAAATCTCTGTTTTTATTTATAAAAATGAAGACTTTGATGAACTGTTTCTTCATTGGAACAAAGAACATCTGACTGTCATTGAGGAAGAGATCTGGACTCAGCAGGTCCTTCATTCTCTGCCAGGATCAGGGCTGCAGTCTGTGGTCCTTCAGGGTCTTATGTTTCTGTAGAACCTCTCTGATTGCCACCAGGAACATTAGGACCGGGTCGACAACAGAACCGGCGCTCACGTTGAAACGGTTCACCTGAAATGAGTCTCAGTCCAGAAGACTCACAATGAAGGAAAAATGTGACCGTCAGCTGCAGCTCCAGCAAATGTGCTTTCAGTTCATAGAATCCTGTTCTGAAGGTTGTTGTAAAGGGTTTTGGACCACACACACACCGACCCAGACGCCACACGTCTAACAGAAACAGTTGCTCTTAGCCTGGGATGCAAAGGAGTTGCCCCATTCATGCTACTGCTGACGTGGTCAGTCCAGAGAGGCGGAGCCTCCAGTACATGTTAGCATTGATAGAAAAGCCAGCAGAACCACGTTCAGCCTGAAACCTCATCAATCACCAGCTCTGCCTCAGCGTTCTCCGCGTTCACTCGTCCTCACTGGTCAGAATGAAGAAAACCTTCTGCTGCCTTGAAAGGACTGAAGCTTTGAAAACACGTCAGCAGCCATGATGTCATCGCCGACAGGTTCCTTAAATCACAGAGAGCCGGACAGAATGCAAACGCCGCTGACCCGACCATCTGAGCCTCAGCAGGGATGGGTCTGTTAACAACGGCAGGTTGAATACTTAATGAGCGTCCTGTTGATGGTTCGGATCATGCCAGCATCTCCCGCATCTGAGGAGAACTGTGAACAATCTGCCCGGCGCTGGTCAGACAGACGTGTGTGAAGGTCCAGACACGACATCAGGATGGCGTCCTGCTGCTTTGAACTCTGAACTCATTTCTAGATTTAGATCAAACACGGATGCATGTGCCCTGAAACAAGACTGAAGCGTTCCTGAACGTTCTGGACGTTCTGCGGCTGGTTTGTCCAGAGTCCATCTTCCGCGTTCTGCTTTCTATTTCCTCATGCAGACGCGCATGCCGGTCACTGACATGCTTCCAAGAAAACCAGCAATGATGCAGTAGTTCAGTGCTGACCCAACATTCTGTTTCGAGACGTCTGTTGGGCCTTCAGCTCTGAGAATGTGTCCTTCAGGAGCCAGGCTTGGCCCCTCTGGGCTCCTGTACTCCATGCTTCACGCTCGGACCTCCTCCTCTTTCTTTGCTGAATCGTTCAGGAATCTCTGGACTCTTCGGATCGCGTTGAGGTTTCTGTAGCTCCTCTAAAGAAAGGTTTTGGGTCGCTGGCATCTCCGGTGATACTGTTGCCCCTGAACACCAGCGGGGGGGCAGGCTCTCATCTGCAGCTTCCTGCTCAGAATGTGAAGGCGTTCCTCTCCCCCTCCCTCTTCATCACCCCCCTGCACTAACCTTATTACTGTCCGCCATGCATTCGGCAGAACCACCTGAAGGAGGTGCTGCTCTGTGGGACCAGATCGGAGCGTTTCTGAGGTGTGTTTCTGCAGGAAAAACCTGACCTGCTCCAGGAAGACCTGCAAACAGGCTCAGAACGGATCAGAACCAAGTCTGTGGGAGGAACTCAGCCGCCAGGTGCTGATCCAGTTTTCTAATTTGACGTCCCAGATGAGCAGAACGTCTGGAGTCCTGCTGCACCGATCCAAAGACCTGAAGGTTCTCCTTCATCCAGTCCTGTTCTCAGCAGAACTTTAGAGATGGAAGTAACGCTGGTCTGAGGGGTGGGAATGTCTCCTGGATTTGAAACCAGGAAGGAATTGCTGTTCAGCCAGTGGCTGTGCCAGCTGTCAGTTTGCCCCCCCCAGCTCACTACTGAGCACGTGCACACACGTTAAGCGTGCGCATGCAGCTGCAGCTTCAGGTTGGTTTCACGTCTTCAAGTTATGGATCAACTTTTCCAGACGTTTGTTTCCGCTCATTCCTCCAGCCTTCGTCCTCTTCCTCCTTAACCCCCACCCCCCGCATGCCCTCCTCATCTCCACTCGCCCGCTCACCCCTCCTCCTCTCACCCCCTGCTCCCATAGGCCCTTGTTCATTCTCTCCTGTCCATATGGTTTCTGCAGTCAAACAGAAGAGCGCCTTCGCCCCCGTCGTGCGGCCACAGACCTCCCCGCCCCCCACCTGCACCACCACCAATGGCAGCAACCTCCAGGGTGAGCATCCCACCACCCCTCCTCCTCTTCCTCCCACCAGTCAGCATCTCGCCTCCCCTGCAGTCCTCGTCCGTCTGGGCTCGCAGGCAGACGTGCAGCAAAGTTGATCCATAACCTCTGAGTCAGGCGTCTGAGCGCGCTCAGTGTGCAGCAGCCAGGTTTCTGTAAATGCCCCCCCCCCAGCTGCAAACGCTGATTGTTTACAATCTGAGGGTTTTTCTTGTGTGGATGGAGTCCAGCTGAGCGTGCTCAGACGTCTGCTGCTGGAGAAAAGCTGCATTTGTATGTCTGAATCCTCTGTCTGGAAACGTCTGCAGCGTGGTTTGTTTGTTAAAGGAGAGGCGCACAAACAAACAAACTTTCAGAAAATCGAAGATTTCCGTCAGATCTAATGATTCTGCAGAAAACCCTTTGTTGCTTAAAATGGATCTTTTGCATTAAACCGTTCTGCATGTGACTGTGTGTTTCCTGTGTTTCAGCCATGGCCGGACTCATTGTGCCCCCCATGTGAAGAGGAGCCTGAAACACCAGCCCCCCACCAGCCCCCACCTAAAACCACTGCCGCCCCACTCAACCCCCCAGAGATGCCACGTCTCTGAAACGTCAAACCACAACTGTTTGGATTCACTCACCTGAACTTTCCTGTCAGTTCCAGCAGGTTCTGGTTGGTTCTGGCCTGACGGCTGATGGTGGAGTTCTGAGTCCAGAAACCTTCAGATTGGACCTCTATGATGGGCTGTTATCGGACCAGTATATCAGCAGAAAGTGTTAGGATGCCTCTGAACCATTGACTGCACATGGGAACTGGAGCGAGTGTGTGTGACCCCCCCCTCATAGAACAACTGAAGTCAGTTCAGTGGTCACTTTTTCGCCATGTTGGACGTCAGTCAGCAGTGACGGGTCCGAGTCGGTCTGAGTCATCGTTTCTAAGGCAACCACTCTAACCAATCAGGAGTGAGCGTGTTGGAAGGCCACACCCTTCCCATTTGAAAGCAGTCTACATGAAGTCTGTCAATCAAACGTTTTGCATGTTGTGGGGGCCGGCAGGCCCCGCCTACTTTTTTTTCGGCATCTGATTGGTCAGTTTATCACTTGAATAACTTGAACTATAGAAAATTATCATAAAAATGGGGATTAGAGTAAGAATGGTTACCCTGACCAACAGGAACAGCTGTTTGTTTCTACATAGAAGTCTATGGGATTTTGGCTTCTTGGAACCAGCAGGTACTTCCTGTTTGGAACGCCGGGGGGCGGGTCACCGTGTCCAGTTTTCAGATACAGTCGATGGTCTGTACCATAACTCTGAATGTTCACGTCACGTCCTGAAGAAAAGATGTGGGTTCTTTTCTTGAGGTTCTGCAGCTGGTTTCTGTTGGATCTGGTCTTCTCCAGTCGTTCTCGCTGTTGACCAGAAAAAGTTGCAGTGGTGTGAATCCCACTTATGTCCAAAATGTTCTTGTTATTCTTCTGATTGATGGTTTTCTTTGTATTTATAAAGTCCATTCCAGGGAGTTCCTTCTGACCTAGGCCTGAATGATAGGTTCAAATATATATCTGTATCACATTTGATGTCTTAATACTTTTAGATATTGTAAAAAGTCAATGTGTGAGAGGACTTTTGTAAAGAGAGAAGGTGGTTGTTCTCATGGAGGTCCTCGTTTCAGCCAGCAGGACTTCAGCAGCTCTTCCATAACTTTTGTACAAAAAGCTGTTCTGATTCCATATTTAACTTTTGTAAAAACATTGTTTGTGCATTTTTTCCTGTTCTTTGTGTATCATTGTGAAATGTAAAATGAGTTTTTTTTCCTAATGCACTATTTCTGTCAAAGCACTTCGTGAGAAAATGTATCTTTGAAAGAAAAGGAAAAAGATGGCGCAGAAAAGCAGGCATCCATGTGTTTTTCTGAGGAGCATTTTGAACATGAGCAGCTTCTATCTTTGAAGTTCTACTATATCCTTTTTGTCATTAAAAATACTTCCTGTGGTTGCTGCTCTGGGCCAAACAGAACCAGTCCAGTTCAGAGCCTTAAACACAAACAGGAAACATTTTCCTCCTTCTATAAATGAGAACGGTTTTGGGAATGCTTTGGTCTTGAGTTTAACCCCCCCAAAAATAATGAAAAAATAATAAGATATGAAATGTTCTTTTCATCATCAAAGTGAAGCTTGAACAAATTATGTTGTCAAAGAAACAGTTTATTATTATTATTCAACCTTTACAGCAAACAAAAATATTAGATATTTGTTACTTTAATTTATAAATGTTAACAGAATACAGCCTCCATTTAGAAATCTATCTACCTTTAATGTAAATGTCCAGAGCTGTGCTTGAAACTGCTTTGATATTAAGCTTTTTTACAAACACCCAAACTTTAAGAGGAAATGCTCCACTTTGCTCACTTTAAACATCATCATTCTGGTTGGATCCAAATATGTTTAGAATGGAAGTAACTTAAAAAAACAAGATATTTCAAATCAAAGGAGATTCTGAAATGAAATCCCGTCCTCGTTTCACCAGACATGTTAAATTCTCCTTTATTTTGACATTTCTTAGATATGGAACATTTTTGACAAGAAAGTAACCCTTTAGGACAGCAGCAATTAAATGAGTTCTTCACTTTTTGTTGTTTAGATCTTTTGTTTCTGTTTTGTAAAACGTTAAGCAAAAACTTCAAACTTCTGGGTGGAATCTTAATAACGTTTTACTGAAATATTCTCATTTTGTCACTCATCCAGAAAATAGCATTAGCAATGGAAAACCTGACCGTTAAAAGTGTGAACTGCAACGCCTTCAGGAAAAAAAACATTTCAGCCAAATTCTAGAGCAACATCTGGGCTAACTTTAGCTGAAAGCAACCTCTCACCTCGATGCTCAGTTTGTGGTTTTTGCTAGAGTCGTAAAAGCTCATCTTCAAGTTTGAAGATGAAAACTTTCATTTTGATGTTTTCCTTTAATGTGAAAGAGAGCAGGCTTGTGAAATAGAAAATATATCCTCTACGTATCTGAAAGCACAATGGTGAATTCATGTCTTTAGAGTAACAAAAGGGAAGACGTCCGGTTTGTCCTTTCCTGTCTCTAGCCATGCTGTAAATAGATGCATGTCTTGAGTTTTTTTTCTTGTGATTCAGTGATTTTGTACAGAAACAATCTAATAAAGATGACATTTGGCTTGAAGCAGCTGCTAAAAGTCTGAGTTTTATTGATGTTGGTGTGTGATGAGGATAAAATGAAACCTCATGCTGGTTCCTCCATCCTTTCTTGATGTTCCTTTTCACACGGATCTGGGTCCAGGTGTTTGCATGAGAATTAAGTTTTGAAATTTGAATAGTTTTGAATTTTCAATGTTTTTCATTTTAGCAGATGTTTATGAAAAGATTAACCATAATCAAACTTGTATTCATACCGTTTTCCACCGTCTTTTCACTTTGCAGGGACATTTCTTCTTGGGATTATCCTCAGAAATGGACCTTAGCTGCCGTGATGTTGATGTTCCTCCAACAGTCTTCATCAAAAAACAAATAGATGAAGCAAAAACTGAGGATGTACCCACTTAATGACAGTTTTGAACGGAGCGGGACGGATTCTACCACCAGCTCTGCTTCTTCCACAGCTGGTCACCAAGTTAATGACCGCTTGGTAAAACGGACAGGCTCAGTTCGGATCAGGAAACCGATCCTGAGCCTGTCCACTAACCATCTTAGTTCCTTCCACCTCAACGGTTCTCTGGCTCCCAATGTGTTTCCACAAACACTGAAAAATTCAGCTTTACTTGACACTGATTTCATTGATGAATATTGGGTCGGGGGCCACAGATCAAACCCGTCCCAGATGTTCTCGGGTCCATACCACAGATGATCCCTTCGTGTGTCCCGGTCAGTCTGAGTTCTGATCACTTTGAACACAGTCCAGCTCTCGTCTTATTTTGGGAGTCACCTGGTTGAGGAACCACAAGCCTCACATCATTTAGCAGCAGAGGAAGAAGTTGTGGTTCTACCAGCCTTTCCCTCATGTTTTCTAGCAGCACCATCAGAGTCTGCACTCATCCCAGCCAAAGGTCAGAGAAGACCCGACCTTTTCAGTCCCCATGTAGCATGAGCTGAAAGGTTCAGTAAGACACGTGTTCAACTCCTGCCCTGTCATCGCTCTTATGGTTCTGCTCTGGGGTACATCGGGGGAAATGCTGGTCTGCACCAGAACTTGAAGCCATGATGGACATCAATGTCTCTTCAGCAATTCTCTATCAGCAGCGTGTTTCTGAAGAAGACAGATGCTCCCAAATATCTGAACTTTGGCTCCTGACGGAGCTCCTGCAGTCGATGGTGAAGCTCACTGTACCTGAGGTGATGTGGAGACGGGATTACCGACGCTTTTGTAGAGATCTTCAAAATAAAGAAACCTGATCCCTAAACATCACCTGTGTCTTCCATGATGGAGCGACAAGGCTGTTTAAAACTTCTGACAGAAGCTCCTCCCCCAGAGCATCAGGTTAATGAACACGCTGCTGGATACGTGCCTTGCGCTGAGTTTGAGGCGGTGGACGCACATTTGATGGAAGCGAGCGCAGCATTAGTTCTCCTGCCTCTGGACGTCCGCCTTCTTTCAACACACAGAGACTGACCCACGCCATCTGCTGGTTCTGACCGGCCCAAGATCAAAAGACTGTTTGTGTGATCATGCTTGTGCTTACACTGTCACGCCAACGGCAGCAGCAGGTCTGTCTTCGCACTCATCTCCCGTTTCCGCTGAGTCTTATCATTCCTGCCATCTATAGTTTGGAATACTGAACTGCTTCCATCGTGATCTCATCCCTGATACTCATGGGTCGAACTGGCTGTTACTCGTTGTATTTTGGGGTTTACTTTTGTTTTTACCTTCACTAAAAGAAGATTCCAGGCGGTGAAGACAACAGCTGATTTATGGATCAAATGAAGGAAAGCGTAAACAGAAACGAGGTGAGTCGGTGTTGCATATGACACGGGGCAGCAGAGAGCATGTAACCTGTTGTATTTGGGCCCTCAGAGATATATGAATCTTATTTTATTTACATTAATTTGATAATATATTATCTTTTGTATCTCATCTATTCTATGTATGTGATTTTATTTTTCATTTTATGGATCTACCTGCATTTTATTGATTTGTTTTGAACCGTTTTTCTTATGATGATTGAATGACTTGTTTCCTGCGGGGATCTTTGAAACCAAGCTCGATGTGATGTGAATCACGCCTGCCGCTCATGGTCACATTGGCAAATGTTCCCGATCATCAAAACGGCCTTTTAGAGCCCAAAGAGCCATGACTCCCCCATGCAGGACACAGGGAGGCGGGGTCACTTCACACCTGCCTCCCCATTTCATCTGTCTTCACTTTGTGAAGCTGACAGGATGTTTGACTTGGATGTGCTGCTGCGTGACCTCATGTTTTTAAAGTAAAAGTCAAGGTTTCAGGGCCTCACTGATGTCTTACTGCTGTCTCTGTGTAACTATCTTTACGTTGTCAAACGTGGGAAGCTTCGAACCAACTGTATCAATAGAGAACAGTTTTAATAAGCATTCCCGGGGGGGGGCGCACGGACGCGTCTCACCTGGAAGCTATTAGAGCCGACAGGAAGTGGAGACAGAGATCGAGTGCTTCCCAATAATGTGCGTCCCTCAGGAGACAGGAAACATGTAGATTCATCATAAAACCTATCGTAGCGCTTGGACTGTAACTGAGGAGAGAGAATCAGCAGAGACAGCTGGGCACCTCCAAGATAAAATCCCACAAACATCTGCAGATGCAGAGCGTTTCATCGCTCATGTCCAACGTCTCTCCTGACACTCGCGCTATAAACACCTTCTCCAGATGGACGGCTGGATTTATAGAAACTCCTTCCTGCCAATACAGGGAGGGATCCAGGAAAAAAATGGGAACTACGTCCTGCTTCAAAGACAGCACAGCAAAACGCCTGAAGGTAAAAACGCCATCAAGTTTGACCTAAAAGAACTTTAGCCAATCAGAGCAGCGCTTTCATGTCAACTAATCAACTGAATCTGCTGATTCGCTTCTGAAACAAGTTAGTCAATCCCAGCGTTTCCATGGAAACGGCTTGTTAGGAAAGCACTGATGAAAACCTTCATATTTTCATCTTCCTCATTTTCCTCATTGTCATCATCACCTTCATGGAGTTTTGACCGTGCTCCCTTCCTCAGATCCTTTCTAAAAACATGGATTTAGCATACTAGCTAGTAGTTGTGCTGGGGGTCTAATCTACTTAATGGTGTCTGCAGGCGGCGGTGATCCAGCGAGGAGTGGGGGTGCTGGACAGTCACAGGCGCCAAAAGTGGATTTACAGGCGAGCAGCAGAGAACGGCAGAAGCAGCCATCGATCAGACGTCACAGGCGTGATGAAGAGGAGGAAGATGTGTTTGTCCCTGAGGTCATCCTGAGAGACTTCATGGTCCTGGACAGATTCTCTGTCATTCAGATGAAGATGATTTCATCATCATCATATTCATCCTCATCATCTTCATCCTCCTCTTCATCAGCTTCATCCTCTTATCACCATCTTCATCCTCATCATCTTCATCATTCTCCTCATCATCTTCATCCTCCTCATCTTCATCATCATGCTAGACTCCTGATGCTCACAGCTTTCTTGAAATATTGGTTCCATTTCTTCCAATCTGCAAACAGTAAACAATGTCTGGAAACGGAGTCTTAAGTAAACGTGGTTAAAATTCTGACGACCGTTTTGAGTTTTTTGGGGGAAATATCTTTATAACAATGATCTTTTCATTTGACCGTTGATAAACATCCTCTAATTTATTGAACCTTAAATGAGGGTTTCCAGATGTTCAGTCCCTTCTTGAAGGTTTACCTCCTCCATCCTCAGAAGTTGAACTCAGCTGCAAATTCAAAGCACTTCAACTTAGAAACTTTACACATTAAATTCATAATGAAAAACAATTGTAAAGATGAGTGACAGAGACTGGCCCCGCTTCTCAGGTGATCTTCAATAATTCTGATAATGAAGGCAGTGGGCCTTTGTCTGCATCATATTTACAAGACATCTGATGAGTTCTGAGAATCCTCCTTCACACATAAATGTTTACCTGCAGCTCCAGCTGTCCGGCGCTGCCCAGGTCCAGTTCCCTCTGGGAACTCTGAAGATGTAGTTGAGATCCGCTCTGACCAAGACTCTTATTAAAACAATGAAGCTCATAATTATCTGGGAACTCCAGAGCAGTGCTATAGTCGTAATGAGGCCACACAGGAGCCGGAGAATAAAGAATGAACGTAATAAATAAGCCATTAGATGGGCAGTAAAATGAGCCGGCTGTGTAAAAGAAGCAGTGAAATAAGTTCAGACAGGTCTTGTTGTCTCCTGATGAGCTCTTGGAGAACTTACTGCTTCCATGTTTGGAATAACATGAGACATCAGCACGAAAGAAAGTGAAAAATCAGCCATCGGAAAATGACAGTACGAGGTGAAGATCTGGAGAAGTTCTCCAGAAAGAGGTGGAGCCAGAGAGGGCCTGTCCAGGTCAGCAGGGGGACTACTCCACAGACCTGCAGCAGTTTGCTCCCTGTGACTTTCCAGGTTAGACTGAACCTCAGAAAAAGTCTGGAGACCACAGACGACCGATGTTTCTGATCGTCCTCTTCATCTTTAGGAACAGACATGCCGATTTTAAACAGGAAACGTTTAAAGATTTGAACCAAAGCTATATTTGTGATGTTGAACTGAAATCAAACCATTAATTTATTTAAGCATTTCTTTTGAAGAATGCAGAACCATCTTTGACGTCTGTGAGGTCATTGTGATCATGTGACCAAGCAACTGTTTACCTTTTCGAGCCAAAAGTTTGGGTCTAAAAAGTTAAATGTTCAACAAACTGTGGGTCTGAGTTGAAGAGTCTGAGTTGAAGTGTCTGATGCGTTTGCTTTGACCCCTGTTTCTGGAGGTTTCCCTGTTTTCTGTCAAGTGCAGATCCGACGTTCTGAATTGTTCTTTTCTGGAGATACGGATGGAGTCCGTGTTCAGGATTTCCCATAAGGAACCCTGCAGTTTTATTGGTTTAATGGCTGCTGTCGTCCTGGAAGAGTTAATGTCTAACGGAGGGAGAGTCACAAGGAAAGTTTGCTGACTGCCGCTATAACTTCCACACATACTAATTATCTGTGGCAGTTAAATAAGTCAAAGTGGTCATGCTAATGAGTCCACAAGAGACTGATAGTTAAACTCCATTAAAAAGAATGATATTCCTCCTCCTTTATATTTGTGTTTTTCTTCTGAAGCAGCCAAACAAACTCCTGTTGAAAGGTCATGATGCTGCAGAAGCACAACCCCATTAAAGTGGCGCTCAGCAGAAGGCACGCACTCATTCCCGCTCAGGTGAGTCCTGGCATCAGACACTCAAGTCACACTTTGAGCATAAAAGGAAAACGGAGCTTCACACTTAAAGGATCAATCCCTGACAAAAAAGACACTGCTGCATGTTCTGACACACAAACATCTGTAGACGCTGCAGCAATCCAGGAGTCTGAAGAAAATCTGATGTACAAGCAGTTTATTTTATTAGAAATAAAAACATAAAGAAAAACAATCTGCAAACTACAACACAGAAAACTATAATGTTAAAAGATGCTTTAAGATACCAAAAGGGTGAAGAACTGCTTCTAAATCTGTTAGAATTATTAAGAATCGAAATGCAGGGATCTGAAAGATCCGGTTGAGTTTAGTGTTAAAGGATATGAAGATTTCCCCTTTATTGATACTGAGTACAAGTAGCAAATGATTCAAAAAATAAAAATGAAAAAAGCAGAAATCGCGAAAACGCAGAGAAATGTTTTTCTCCCAGAAAGAAGACAAAATCTCAATAATGTCAATAATAATTGTCCTCTCATTAAAATAACATTTGTAGGGCAGCTGTGGTGCGGTGGTAGGACGGTTGACTCTGGATCACAATATTGCAGGTTTGACTCCTGCCTTGAACCCCACATTGCCTCTGGTTGAAGGCTGGTGCAAGTGTTCAGCACCAGAGCCACCAGTGTGTAAATGTGTGTGTAAATGTGTGTGAATGTGTGTGTGAATGTGTGTGTGAATGTCTGTGCAAATGTGTGTGTGAATGTGTGTGTGAACGTGTGTGTGAACGTGTGCGAATACATGTGAATGTGTGTGTGAATGTGTGCAAATGTCTGTGTGAATGTGTGTGCAAATGTGTGTGTGAATGTGTGTGTGAACGTGTGTGTGAACGTGTGCGAATACATGTGAATGTGTGTGTGAATGTGTGCAAATGTCTGTGTGAATGTGTGTACAAATGTGTGTGTGAATGTGTGCGAATGTGTGTGCGTGAATTTGTGTGGGGGTGGGTGTGGGAATGTGTGTGAATGTGTGTGTTGTGAATGTGTGTGTGTGAACGTGTGTGCGAATGTCTGTGAATGAGTGTGTGAATGAGTGTGTGAATGAGTGTGTGAATGAGTGTGTGAATGAGTGTGTGAATGAGTGTGTGAATGAGTGTGTGAATGTGTGTGTGAATGGGTGTGTGTGTGTGTGAATGTGTGTGGGGGTGGGTGTGTGAATGTGAGCGTATGAGTGTGGATGTGTGTGTGAATTTGTATGTGATTGTGTGTGAATGCATGTGAATGTGTGTGTGAATGTGTGCGAATGTGTGTGTATGTGTGAATGTGTGCGAATGTGTGTGTGTGAATGCAAAGCGCTTCACAAGTACATGCTGTTTACAAACAAGTCAACTTTCAAAGGAGGAAAGTTGTCATGATTTTTGAACAAACCGTAGGTTTTCACACGTTTAATTCCATCTTTAGCTCAGAAATGCCTTGACCTTAACCAGCAAACCATCGAGCCTCATCTGCACACTTTCCTGTCACCGGTTCTCTTTGAGTCTTTTTCAGTGTTAGTGAAATGAATTATTTGAACCGAGTAGCACCGCATCTCTGCCGGCTGCAGGAGGCTGGGATTTTAGTGAGCTGCTGCAGGTCTATATGTGGCTTCCATCGAACCCGAGGGGGAGCTGAAAACCCCCAGGCTGGACTGAATCCAATAAAACGCACTAGACGTTTTAATTGTATTTTCCTCATCAAGTAGTAATGTGCAATATGGTTGCTGCATTTCTGTTGAGACCAATAAGGCTGATATATCAGTCATTTCCTGATAAACATCCTCCCCCTCAGGTGGGGCAGATGGGGGGCATTTGGCTTCTAAACTGTCCAGACTGTTCTGACTGACAAACTGCTGAAAAGAAGGAAATGAGGATGGAAACACTGAAAGTTCATGTGCAGGGTTTGTTAGGTTGGGAGGGGTTTCCATGGTGACACAGGAAACAAAAGAGCCATTACTGTGTAATCCTGAAATTTCAGGCCAGCGTTAGACACGTTTTGTCACTGAACTGAAGGCATTGAGGATTCGGGGTCTTGTGAGTTAGAGAGCCACTTCTCATGTTTTCCTCTGAATGATGGCAGATCTGAGAGCCAGTGACAGAAACATATGCAGTGCTGTGTTGAACCAGCAGGGGGAGCAGTTTTGACACTTTAAGAAGCGTTTCCTCTAAAATTAGAGCATATTGTTGCTTTTGCTGGACTGTCGATGATGATAAAGAACACAATAAACTATGGGAATTTTAACCCCCCCCATCAAACTAACAAAATCCTCTGTGAGCCACAGCGCCAACGCGTGTTCAAAGACAGACGCTGCAGTCACGTCTGAAGCTGCCTTCTCCCCAACGCCATTTGTGCAGCAGAGGTGGACAGTTTCAAAGTTAAGTTGATGATACAAATGCAATCTGAGGTCCTGCAACGCAACTTGGGCGGCACAGCCAGAGTTCCTATTTTAAACTTTGGTGAGGTTGCGCGTTGTGTCAACCAATCAAGGACTCTTTGGGAACGTGAGGTTTTCAACGGCAGCGAGTAGAAAACTGAATTCTCATCCATTTTCTTAACCCCCCTGTATCCCTGTTGGGCAGCATGGTTTCCAGAGCCCGCCCGCCTGCTGTTGGGGGAAGGCGGGAACACCCTAGACCAGGGGTGTCAAACCCCAGGCCTTGAGGGCCAACCTGCTGGTTTTTCAGAAACCTTGTTGCATTTGCTGCTGATTACCTGGATCAGGTGTGTTTAGCCAATGAGGAGCAACAATGGCAGGTTGGTTGGAAAACATGAAGGACACTTGTACCTTAGACAGTTTGGCGCAGGCCCATGGCGCTCACTCTATTCTGACTCTCAGGAGGCGAGCAGACACACAGCTGCTGCTGGATAGTTCTCTCATTTTCATCCAGACAATAAAAAAGACCCCTGATTTCATTCTTGCTTAAAAAATATTCCTTCTGGGGTTATTGTGGGACAGAAAAGACAAAACAGGAAAGAAAAACCCCTAATTCCTGTTCCCAGTGTTTCCTCTGTCCCTGTGTGGACTGTCTGATTGGTTAGTGACGTTGTCCCCACTCCCGTCTCCATGGATTTTAAAACATTTCTTAAAGAAAAAGCATTTTAATGATGTTGAATTTTTTTGTCAGTCGTCAGTCATAACTGAGTCCTAAAACCAAAATGAAAGAATTAGGTTAAACTGATGGATTGCAAAACCAAATGGCAAAATCTGGACTTGAATAAAAATTCAAGCATGTCAAGTGAAAATTAGATTGAAGTTAAACTCGTTGTTGTGTGTTTGGATGCAGGAACATCTTTGTATCTGAACATACAGTTGAAAGGTTCATCCTGTGATTGAAAGTAAAAGTTCTTCAAAATTATTTTAAATATAGAGATAGGATGATGTTGTCAACCTTTATACACAGACTGCAGACTTCCCTGTAAAAACAAATCAGGAATGTTTTTTGTTTCATTTCATTGTTTCAAACCAGAAAACCTTCCAGGCTCTGGCATCCTGCAGACGAGCGCCATCCTTTCACCTTTGTTGGAGCATTTGGGTGCAAAGACCTGATTCTGACACTGGTTGGACTGGTTCTTCATGGCTCTGCTGCTGTTTGATGGTTTCCTCCATCGGAACCAGCTTAAGCATTTTCACTGACACTTGTGAGGCTAGCTGGAGGGTTGAATGTGACATCCACACATAAATATGGAAAACAGAAAACCTTTCTCTTCTTTTTGGGATTCTAGTGTCAATATTAAAACTGTCCAGTCTCTGAGAAAACATTCATCTAACCGACACTAAAACTTGCCGGTAAAGATTGGTCATTATTTGGTTGAAGATCAAAGGTGGTTTATCTGTGAGGATTGTAAGAAGACGTCTGTGTGGCTGAAAGATGACAGTGTAGAATGTTCTTTCAGGACCATGAGGTTCTGCGGTTGGGATGCTTGTGATGTCATCACGTTAAAGCTGATCAGGCAGCACCAACATGCCGGACAGCTTTTGGTGACATGAACTCTCTGCTGACCCCACATAAAGCGAGCCATGCATTAATTACTGCTGCAAGTCCCAGTTCTGATTGGGTCTTTTAGTGCAGAGGTTCTGGTTTGCAGAGTCAAACCGCCATATCCGCTGATCAAAGTTCTGCTAACGGATCATCTCCATTAAAATGAGTCTTTTACAGTTCTGGAGCTTCGGTCAGTGAGAAGAACTGACTCCAATAACAACAGTTAATATTTGGAGAAATTAGCTCAAATTAATATTTACAATCATCAAAATGAATAGAATTTAATTAATGTATTAATATGAATGCACTGAAGTGAATGTAATACTAATGTCTTCTGGCAGAGCGGACCTGCAGCCGATGTGCCTTCAGGAAGTTTCTTGTCAGTTGAGAGCGGACGTGCTTCTCTAAAAGGTCTCATCAAGCTTGCTGTTGATCTGTGAAGTCATTCCTGGCGTCTGCTTCCATCTGCTCCTGAAACAGGGATCGTTTCAGATGCGGAGGAAACACGGCAGCATGCCCGGCTCCGGCTGATGAGTTAAGGCGCTTGTCTCCCTCACGGCTTTATGTAAAGCAGCAAAAGCAGTAATTGGAAGTCTGGAGCTGCTGGTCCGTTCCCTCCTCTACCCAGGATTCACATTTACAGTTTGAATTGCAGAATAAGGAGGAAAAGCTTTCAATGAAGTCTCTTCTCAACACACTGAAATTGGAATTGATCTCCAAGGTAACAGTTATCATTTTAATGATAGCTCCATTCATCAAAATTCTCATTTATGTCGTCTCTCCTGTGGGTTGAAAGCAGATTCTTACAAAGCTTTTCTTAAATTACCCCCAAGTTAACACTGCCTCCTTCATCAAAATGGGGGGGTCCAGGACAGTGTCTGGCCCCCTGCAAATGTTTCCTGCACATGACTAAACTGTGGGGTCGGTACTGTGACCCACAGTTCTGAAAATCACCACTGACTGGAGGGAGGTGTCAAAGGTTCTTTATTTAGATCTAGATTTAAATCATGATCTGCAGGTTCAACAATCACTCTACATTCAGAAACAGAAGAAACCTGGGAGGCATCATTCAGAAAAGAAGGTGAAGAACATATTTCATTACACACATATGGTGATGGACCCTTAAAATGAGAAGAACTGATCGTTCCTGAAATATGAAACAACAGAGTTTTAGTGGAAAATAGGCGGTAAGGTTTTGAGTGGAAACCTTTTCTCAGACGATATGTGATTGTTCTTTGATTGTTTGTGAATGTTTTGCTCTGCAGCCTCATTTTGCTCCAGGTTGCACAACATTCCAGTTGCTGCTGGCAAGGGAGCGGAGCGAAACATCTTTTTTTTAAAATCTTTGATTTGAAATGATTTATTTCAAGCAATCATGGCAAGAAATAGTACATAAACAGTACATAAGGGAGTGGAAGGAAGCGAATTGATATAATCCACCACTAACCATTTTCTTTACATATGTTATCAGTATCCAGTTCATGACTTCTAATCAGAGCTTTATACATTAACAACACAGATTCAGGTCATTTAAAATTCTTTAGCTTCAATAAATCACAGGACTATGTAAGTAGATAGAACTCTAGACATTATCATTGCTTTTGCAGATTAGAATTAGACTGATCAGATATGGACTGAGTTTCTAGCATAACAATATATTTCTTCTGGTTTTTCTTTTCCATTAGAAAATAGTTAATATCAATCAAATGCCAACAATTAGAAACATAAATAAATGCAGTTATTTATTTATTATTCATTAGTATTTAATAATTAGAAATTAGAGCTGCAGTTTTCATCTCCAGTTCCAGAGTGCAAAAGAGAAGGAGGAGAGAGAAAAAGTGTGTCTGTACTCGGCAAGAGCCAGCGAGAGTTTGGCTCTGATTATTTCATCATCATCATTCCAATCATGATAAAATCACAGTAATTTGGTTTTCTTCTTTGTTTAAGTAGCTCAGTTATACCAGAAAAACCACCAACATCAAAGTTAATGTAAAGTCAGACCCCGCAGTTTCCTTTCATTTCCTTAAATCTGCAAAAAAAAAGCTCGTTAATGCTAATGTCTGATGCTAATGTGTGATCTTGATGATGGAGGCTAATATGTGATGTTGATCTCTGATGATTATGTATGAAACTCACATATGATGCTAATGTCTGATGCTAATGTGTGTTCTTGATGTGATGTCAGCTCAGAAATGTTTTATGACCAACAAGAACAATGAAAACTGTCATCCGTGTGATAATAAACCAGGAATAATAAACAAACTAACCAGGAATTAGTTAGTTTGTGCTGGACACAAACTAACTAATTATTTTTATCTGCTCTTGGAACTTTACCGACAGTTCTGCTCTGTGGAGTTGATCTGGATCAGAACCAGATTGTGTTCAGTCAAATAGAGAAAGGTGTTGCACACTGAGCAGTGTCGCAGTGAAGTGAAGCAGGTTTCAACACATCAGTCTTGCATCATCTGCTGCAGAGGAATTTCAACCATCTTGACCATTTGACTTTCCTCTGCAGGTTTCCAGGCTGATGGGCTCCAAGGTACAGCAGCTTGTCCTCCCCGGCCCTTGCTTGGCTGAAGGCCTGCAGGAAGGGTGTGGGGATGAAGCCCTGGGTCCTGGATATCCATTTGGAACTAATTAAGGATCTTCAATGGACACACGGCCCCAGTTCTTCCACCTCCAGGGACGATGCACTGTCTGAGCTCATTTACAAAGCTCCTCTTCCACCAACAGCCTCTAACTCGCTCCTGAATTTAGGTCACATTGATCTGGGCCTCAGTCCAAACCTGGTCTCTGAGGAAGCAGACCAGCCAACAAGCAGGCAGAAAAGGGTGGGAAGCCTCTTCTTCATAACTCCTCCTCCTTTCAGTGCGCTCAGCCAGCAGAATGTAAAGGCCGCGGCCCTGAAGCAGCCTGCAGCTCAGCAGGTGACAGCATGACAGCACTGATGGTGGTGTGAAATGCTGCGCTGCTCAGAACCCAGAAGAAACTCTCTGAACGTTCGTTCATCAAAGTCCTTCTGACATTCAGGCAGGAAGACCAAACCTGGAGCAGGCTGGAATGTTTCATCTTCATCTCCTGAGTCTGTGATTAGATCTTCTGTTCATTTTACAGGATTTTTAGTTTAGTCCCCATTCATTTCTTTGACAGCTATACAGAATATACAAGCAAATATTTGAAGAGTTTTATGTTACAGGTTTAACTTTTGGACAATATTCACTTCTTCTGAGTCCTGTAGGGTTTTGGAACCTGGTCGATTAGTTGTTGTTCGTTGTCATCACTTCCTGTTTTATTTTGTTGCATTTCCTGTGCTCACCGTTTCTTCTCAGGTCACTTGACACTTCCCTCCTTGTGTGTTCCCTCCCTCCTGGCACACCTGTATGTTAACTAATCCTCTCTCCCTGTTATATACCCTCGTCTCCCTTGCACGGGTTGTCGGGTGGTTCTGGTTCCTTCTTGGATATATTCCTTCTCATTCGAGAAATTAAATGAATAACTGTTCCATTTTGAGTGCCGTCTGCGTTTGTGTCCACGCGCCAACCCTGACAAGTCCTGTGGAGGATGAGGATGGAGCTTCTCCTGCAGATATTTTCTGAGAGAACATGAGTAAAACTATAAGGTCAAAGGTCTGACCTCTAAATGATTTTGGTTCAGATGTGTGACGTTCAAAATCCTGGCTTTGTCCTGGTCCTCACAACAGTTAGAATCATGGACCATTACTCTCACCTGATGCTTGGCTCCACCCCTGTGAGCCTGACCTTCCTGCCTGCATACATCTTTATGTAACTGGTATTCAGTTTCATTCATATGACACCTTCTCACGTCTCACATGATGGGTTTTAGAGAGAATCTTTAAACATGTGCAAAAACAAATGCTTCCAGTCATCAGCTGCAGCTGCAGAATGCTGCTCGCCTCTTCCTGGAAAAATCTGTCTTCAGAGGGAGATAACCCCCCTGCTGCCTGCAGCAGACGCTCCTGCTCGCTTCACGTGTTTCCTCTTCGTCAGATGCTTCCCCTCATATTCATTTACACAACAGATTGCAGAGAGAAATTAATGCATTTCTGAGCAGCAGCAGGCTCTCTTCACATCTCTTCAGAACTCAATTACTCGCAACGTTTAAAATAAATAAATTAAAGGTGTCCTGCAGCCGGCAGCTGCATCATTACAAGAGTTCCTGAGGGACCAAATTAAGCCTTAGAAAGTATATCTAATATACAACCCCACTAATGGTACACGTTAAAAGAACCACCGTGTTGGCTCTGCTTAAAAATTACACGGGTCATTACGGTAAGTTGAGCGCAGATTTATCTGTTGCCAACAAAACACACAATTTGTTTTACATGGTAACCACACAGACAGTGTGTGTTTTGTGTGGGCAGGACCTGGGTGGGGTTTGCTGTGTTGTTGCATGCAGTTCTCCAGGAACAGGCGTTTGTTGTACAGTAACAGGTAAATGTCATGAGCTTTGGTTACACGTCTTCTCAGATCTAAGCAGGGTTATGGACTGAACCCCGGACCTTAAACACTCAAAGAAAAATATTGGTTTAGTGTAGAACCACCAGGATGTGATGTCAATTCAATTTTATTTCTGAGGCCATGGTTCTCAACCGGAGAAAGGTGATTTGTCCTCTCGGAGTGGGTTGGAGTGCTCCTTTCCCAGGTGGAGTTCAAGTATCTTGGGGTCTTGTTCACGAGTGAGGGAAGATCGGAGCGTGAGATCGACAGGCAGATTGGTGCTGCGTCCACCGTCATGCGGTCGCTGTACCGGTCCGTCGTGGTGAAGAGAGAGCTCTCAATTTACCGGTCAATCAATGGTCCAATACTCATCTAGACACGTGGACAAAATTGTTGGTACCCCTCAGTTAAAGAAGGAAAAACCCACAATTCTCACTGAAATCACTTGAATCTTACAAAAGTAACAAGCAGCCTCCTGCTGCTGTCTCAGCTGCTCGGGGACAGCTGAGGAACACCTTCAAAAACAGAAACACCATCAAAAGTTAAGAACCAGATAATGATCTTCTAGGTTAAAGAAAACACAAATAAAAAGTTAAGAAAAGTAAAACAGGGGTGGGATTGTATAAGTTTGCTTCCTCTCATTTTAACACGCTGGACAATCCCTTCACCAGAGACTTCTGCTCGTGCTGAGTCTCAGCTGGAGTCATTCTGGACAATCCTGTACTCACACCAAAGCTGACATTCGCAACTTTGTCTGTTGCTTTGGGTTAACCCCAGCTTTCTCGATGTTCTCAACGTTCGTGCTGCTGTCAAAACTCGCTCTGACCCAGCAGGCACCTTGATGTCGGCTTGACGTCAAAACTGAGTTGATGTTTGATCCGATTAGTGGACAGTGTTATTTTAACTTTTGTTGTCGTACCATTGTTTCAGTGGGAAATACATGAACAGTAGAAACTCAATCTCACATAAAACAACAAAATGAAGAATGCTGGGTAATCCAGCTGACGTTCATCTGACATCAATTCATGGCTCCATGTTAAACTTTAAACTGACGTCATTTTAATATCAAATGGACTTCCATGCTTCTGTTTCTGAAGGATTTAGGCTTCATTAAATTCATTTAGGTTTAATGAAATCTCAGCATGTGGCTTAAACAGCTATTTGATGTTTTCTGTTCAATTCAAACTGAATTAGAATGGATCCTATAATTCAACGCTGCTGCAGATCCCAGCAGTCACAGCAGTGAGTCTAGAAATGTCCAGTGGACAATTGATGTTGAAATGACGTCAAATCAACATCGAACTGATGGCAGAAACGAGGCGAATGTTCAAATCAAACTGACGTCAAAACTTTAATATTCGTTTGACATCAAGATATTTTCCCCGTTTTGATGTCATAAGAATTTTTAATTTGGATCAATAATCAATCAAACAGAGATATAAAACGTACAATAAATGGTTCATTGGAATATATATCCTCCAAAAAATCATTTATTGGGTGAATGTAAGAACATTTGGAAAGTATTTCCATCTGATTCAAATGTGTTCATACAACAATAAACATTTGTGTCTGGAGATCTGAATGCCTTTATGTTGGTGCAGCTGCATGTATTCATGCTGCTGTAACATGATGATCAAGGTGCAGTTTCACTAGATCTGTAGAAGTTATGGTAACAAAGCCAGATAGAGTCTGACATCATCTTGTTGAGTTTTCTCAACTTGAATTATAATTTTAGGTGTTACTTAATCTTCTAGGGTTCTTCTCCAAATTAAAATGTAAATAATTCATGCTAACCCAGCAAAATCAAATAGATTTAGAAACAGTTTAAGTTTCAACAATATAATGTGAAAAACATTCATGAAATCATTGATATTCAGTCAATTAAACAGAAGTCCAGTTCAACTCCATCTGGTGTCCAAGAGAAAATACAAATACAGAGTCAAATAACACTAAGTTCACTTAAAAACAAATGTTTAAAAACTCTTGTGAACCATTGGAATCAGCAGTTCTCAGAGATTTACATTTTTCTTTATTTGCATCACTTTTTATTTTAGTAGAACTCCTGTCATAGAAACAAAAAAACCACAAAAAACATCAAGATGACTTTAACTATCTAAGAGCACAATAGTGAGGATTCTGTGTTTAGTTTGGGTTTTGTTCCATGTGTTCATGTTCTAAGTTGTCCTTGTCAATCACACCAGTTTCAGGTTCATCATCCACAGCTGTCCTTATTTAGTTCATTAACCTCAGTGTATTTAAGGGTCTGCTTTTCAGCTCATCTGCTCTGCTTTGTCACCATTTTGGTTCTCCATGGTTTTGGCTTGTTTCAGTTTTTTTTTTTTTTTTTTTTTTTTTTTTTTTTTTTTTTTTTTAAAATGAATGAATAATCGTAGTTTCTGCCACCAAGCCTGTTCTCCTGCATTTTGGGTTCTTCTCCAGCATTTCCTGCCACTAGCAGCAGAGTCAGGTCATCTGCTGCAATCCTGTTACAGCAGCATGAATCCATGCAGCTGCACCAACATGTCACCTGTCCAGCAAATGAACATACACATTGCAGCTGAGTGCCTCTTGTGATGGACATATTCTGCTTTTACAATCAGGGTTGTTTTATTACTCCTTCCAGTGTATTCATATTAACCCCTTTTGTGATTGAATCTGAACTTTACGCATTGAGTTTAAGGTGCCTGGACCGGACAAGAGGAGGGGAGCAGATGATGATACGAGGTCATGGTGTTATGCGTCATAAGTAAATTACATGAGTAAGTGCTCATACACACACACATACAATTTAATTGTATTTAAAGAGGATTTTCTGTCACATATCGCTGCAACTGGTAATTCTTGAGTACACAGATGTATGGTAAACAGCGTATACTTTTATAGCGCTTTTCTACCTTCCTTAAGGCCAAAGCGCTTTACAATCACAATCCCATTCACACACTGATGGCGGCTCCACTGCTGAACACCGCCACCAACTTTTCACCAGAGGCAATGTGGGGTTCAGTGTCTTGCTCAAGGACACTTTGCCATAAAGGTGGGCAAGGCGGGAATTGAACCACTTTCTGCCACTTTCTGACCAGAGGTCGACCGCCCTGCCGGTGCACCACGGCCGCCCCACACAGATGTGTGGATTGCATATAAAAAAACTCACCTCTGATTCTGACAAACTGCATATCAGCATTTAAGATGAAGACTGAGTGTCAATGAATGAGATTTCATGTGGAGGGGGAGGAGTCTCTTCCGTAGGGGGAGGAGTCTCTAAACTTGTTTAGTCCATCTACAGCCTAGATGTTAAATCTTAGCAGAAATTCTGTTAAAGCTTCAGCAGACAGTGGTCAGCAGGAAGAACAGAATGGTTTGTTTAGAGGGAACAGGACAATGTTCCTCACTCAAGAACTTGAGGTTTCCACCCTCCATCTGCATTACCATCTGTCTGTCTACACAGGGCTGTGTATCGGTTCCCTTGTTTTGGACTGTAGACCCAGTTGTGCAGACAACATCACAGCTAAACTGCTGATAAAGACCAGCAGACAGCCTTCTCCCTCTGGGATACATTATGTTTTCAGACCAAAGCTGGATGGACCAGATGAGGATCTGCTGCATGTGCTTCATCATCTGCATAATGGTGTAGAGAAACATCCTCCAGAAGATCTTTTTACACAGTACAACCTGTTTAAAATTAACACATTGGTAAAGTGTAATGAAAGGATTTTCAATTGTATTAAATTCTATTCTACCTTACATTAACTGTATGTTCTTCTAAAGTTTAGTTTAAAACCTATACTAATAGGCCAGAAAGGACCTTACGTCATACAATATGCTCACAGGAGTGTCTGATCATCATCTTAAAACAGTGACAAGAAGATGAAACAAAATATGCTTCAGACCTTTGGTCGCCACTGAATTTTACAAGATACCACAACAGGAGCATGAAAATGTTCAATATTGAATCAAACCAAACCTTCTCACACCCAAGCTGTCACATACTGGGTAAGGACCCCTCCACATCAACTCGTTGGTTTTTTTACGTGCTGGCTGTTCAAGTAAATCAGGGGTCCAGTCTTTTTGTTGGATATGGTACCAAACGAAGACCGAACCTTTGGACACATCCAGTACTGGTACCTTAGCCCAGTCCATGTCTGGAACTGGTACCACATCCAGAACCGGTACTGATCTGTGTCCGGTACCGAATCAAGGTTAGGGTACAAGGGCTTTTAAATTGAAAAGAAGTTTAAGTTGAAGTTTCTTCACTATGGTTACAACAAGGGGTCAGTGTCATCAAGCAATATGCCCGGATATTTATACAAATGAACAACCTCTATTTCTTTTCCTTCATGAGTGGACGCTGTCTGCCAGAGCTGTGTTTTTTTTCTATGATATGAAAACAACATTCGTTTTGTTTTGTCAACAATGAGAAGTAAAATTTTAACTAGATAACCATGTGTTGCACCGTTTTAAAAGCTTTTTGTAATGATTGAACAGCATTAGAAGGAAATGAAGCGAAACAGCAAATCATTGTGTTATCAACATAAAGATGTGTTCACACACATGAGGCTATTATTTCAAAGTAAACTAATTTTCAGTAGAAGACGTCAATTTGCTTTGGAAGGGATGCTGTAGATACAGCCCACTGAAATGAAGATGAAGCATACATCAAGCATACAATCATTTCAACATTTCATTACTTTTGTCTTTCAGATAGTATGAGTCACTAAACCCAAAGAAAAATTGGATAGGAAAAGAGACATATGCCCACTTCTGAGAACTTTATCCATCCATCCATCCATCCATCCAACCAACCAACCAACCTACTTTGCTCATCCGGGACCGGGTCATGAAGGCAGCAGTCAAAGCAAAGAAGCCCAGAATTCCGTCTCCCCGATCACTTCCTCCAGCTCCTCTGGGGGGACAATGAGGTGTTTCCAGCCCAGCCGAGAGACATAGTCTCTCCAGCGTGTCCTGGGTCTTCCCCGGGGCCTCCACCCAGTGGGAAATCCAGCCACCCTATGGAGGAAGCTCATTTCAACCTCTTGTATCCAGGACCTCGTTCTTTGGTTCATGACCCAGAGCTCAATAAGTGAGTGCCAAGATAGATCGGTGAATTGAGAGATTTGCTTTCTGGCTCAACTCTCTCTTCACCACAACGGACCAGTGCAGTGATTGCATTGCTGATGTAAGTCCAGGTGATGTTGCTGAATCTTGTCTTCTATTTCTCACAAAGTTCTGATTCATTTTAAAATTCAAGTTTGATCTTACTGCAATTTTTAGCTGGCAGAGCATTACTAAAATACTCCAATGTTGAAAGAAATTAGGCCTGAGCTCCACATGCTTGAAGCAACGGTTATAAATTCTTCTATCCATCCTTTCATCATCCATTCATCCATCTCAGCTCTCTCATCACAACAAGGACCTGTCAGTCAGCATCACCGTGAATTTCCCATCGTTTAGTCAGTCTTAAAATTCATGTTTCACTTGAACAGAATGTTCTAATTCTTCAAGTTTTGTCAGACGGAGGAAATCTTAAAAATGCTTCAAACTGAAAATAAAGTGGTGCAGTGGAAAGTGCAGTTGGCCTGTGATCGAAGGATTGCAGGTTTGATTCCCGCCTTGCCCGCCCATGTGCAAAGTGTCCTTGGGCAAGACACTGAACCCCACATTGCCTCTGATGGAAGGTTGACGCCATCAGTGTATGAAAGTGTGTGTGAATGGGTGAGTGGGTCTGTGACTGCAAAGTACTTTGGACCTTCAATGAAGGTAGAGAAGCGCTATATAAGTACACGCCATTTACCATTAACCATTTAAAGCAGAAGCACTGGCAGCATCTACACGCTGCATAGGGTGAGATGTTACTGTGCTATATGAACTATAAGAAAAACAGAATGTTTGAAAGTGTACATTTTCTTCTTCACAAAAAACATGACAGTTCATTTCATTTTAGGTTATGTAATTGAATCTTATACTAAGTGAGATTGTGGCAGAATTGCACCTTTGCTTTGCTAGGCTTCACTGAGTCCCTGTATTAAATGAATTTAATTATTTCTGTGGTGCATATTTTATTTATTAATTTATTAATCATCTATATTGATTTCTGAACTCCCACTCTGCTTGTGGATATGCAAATGCAGATAAGGCAATATCAGGATGGGCTCATTTGCATGGGAGCCCATTATTATTTTATAAGTAAATTTTAATGTAGACTCAATTAAAACTCAGCCAGTGGAACAGCTAAATTGGCCCAAGGTATGAGCTCTGTGAGATTCATGTGCAGAGCTGGGATATATCAATTAGTAAAGATCAAACTTTGGCTTCTCTAGAGGGAGAGAAAATGCTGGAATTCAATCAGAGCAGCAGTGCCGGCTCCATCTCTACACGCTTTCTGCTTTTTTAAAAACCAAAAAATCATTATGAGGCTGGAATGCGTCCAGGCTGTGACCGGATTTGCTGAATGGAATCATAACCCAGAAAATGTCTCCTCTCAGCCGCAGCATCAGCAGAGGAGTCTGGGTCACTTCAATATGTGAACAAAAGAAATGTGCCCTTCCTGTTGAAAGGAACACCTCTGGTTTACCTGGGCACTCGCCCATCATATGTGAGGAAGACAACTCCTCATCTGTGAGGAAGACAGTTCCTCATCTGTGAGGAAGACAGCTCCTCATCTGTGAGGAAGACAGCTCCTCATCTGTAAGGAAGACAACTCCTCATCTGTGAGGAAGACAGCTCCTCATCTGTGAGGAAGAAAGTTCCTCATATGTGAGGAAGACAGCTCCTCATATGTGAGGAAGACAGTTCCTCATATGTGAGGAAGACAGCTCCTCATATGTGAGGAAGACAGTTCCTCATCTGTGAGGAAGACAGTTCCTCATCTGTGAGGAAGACAGCTCCTCATATGTGAGGAAGACAGTTCCTCATCTGTGAGGAAGACAGCTCCTCATATGTGAGGAAGACAACTTCTCCTCTGTGAGGAAGACAGTTCTTCATATGTGAGGAAGACAACTTCTCATCTGTGAGGAAGAAAGTTCCTCATCTGTGAGGAAGACAGCTCCTCATATGTGAGGAAGACAACTTCTCCTCTGTGAGGAAGACAACTTCTCCTCTGTGAGGAAGACAGTTCCTCATATGTGAGGAAGACAACTTCTCATCTGTGAGGAAGAAAGTTCCTCATCTGTGAGGAAGACAGCTCCTCATATGTGAGGAAGACAACTTCTCCTCTGTGAGGAAGACAGTTCCTCATCTGTGAGGAAGACAGCTCCTCATCTGTGAGGAAGACAACTCCTCATCTGTGAGGAAGACAACTCCTCATCTGTGAGGAAGACAACTCCTCATCTGTGAGGAAGACAGTTCCTCATCTGTGAGGAAGACAGCTCCTCATCTGTGAGGAAGACAGTTCCTCATCTGTGAGGAAGACAGTTCCTCATCTGTGAGGAAGACAGCTCCTCATATGTGAGGAAGACAGTTCCTCATATGTGAGGAAGACAGCTCCTCATATGTGAGGAAGACAACTTCTCCTCTGTGAGGAAGACAGTTCCTCATCTGTGAGGAAGACAGCTCCTCATATGTGAGGAAGACAACTTCTCTCTGTGAGGAAGACAGTTCCTCATATGTGAGGAAGACAGCTCCTCATATGTGAGGAAGACAATTCTCCTCTGTGAGGAAGACAGTTCCTCATATGTGAGGAAGACAACTTCTCATCTGTGAGGAAGAAGTTCCTCATCTGTGAGGAAGACAGCTCCTCATATGTGAGGAAGACAACTTCTCATATGTGAGGAAGAAAGTTCCTCATCTGTGAGGAAGACAACTTCTCTCTGTGAGGAAGACAGTTCCTCATATGTGAGGAAGACAGCTCCTCATATGTGAGGAAGACAACTTCTCCTCTGTGAGGAAGACAGTTCCTCATCTGTGAGGAAGACAGCTCCTCATATGTGAGGAAGACAACTTCTCCTCTGTGAGGAAGACAGTTCCTCATATGTGAGGAAGACAGCTCCTCATATGTGAGGAAGACAACTTCTCCTCTGTGAGGAAGACAGTTCCTCATCTGTAAGGAAGACAACTCCTCATATGTGAGGAAGACAACTTCTCCTCTGTGAGGAAGACAGTTCCTCATATGTGAGGAAGACAACTTCTCATCTGTGAGGAAGAAAGTTCCTCATCTGTGAGGAAGACAGCTCCTCATATGTGAGGAAGACAACTCCTCATCTGTGAGGAAGACAACTCCTCATCTGTGAGGAAGACAACTCCTCATCTGTGAGGAAGAAAGTTCCTCATCTGTGAGGAAGACAACTTCTCCTCTGTGAGGAAGACAGTTCCTCATCTGTGAGGAAGACAGCTCCTCATCTGTGAGGAAGACAGCTCCTCATCTGTGAGGAAGACAGCTCCTCATCTGTGAGGAAGACCAGTTCCTCATATGTGAGGAAGACAGCTCCTCATATGTGAGGAAGACAACTTCTCCTCTGTGAGGAAGACAGTTCCTCATCTGTGAGGAAGACAGCTCCTCATATGTGAGGAAGACAACTTCTCCTCTGTGAGGAAGACAGTTCCTCATATGTGAGGAAGACAGCTCCTCATATGTGAGGAAGACAACTTCTCATATGTGAGGAAGACAACTTCTCATATGTGAGGAAGACAGCTCCTCATATGTGAGGAAGACAACTTCTCCTCTGTGAGGAAGACAGTTCCTCATCTGTGAGGAAGACAGCTCCTCATCTGTGAGGAAGACAGCTCCTCATCTGTGAGGAAGACAGTTCCTCATATGTGAGGAAGACAGCTCCTCATATGTGAGGAAGACAACTTCTCCTCTGTGAGGAAGACAGTTCCTCATCTGTGAGGAAGACAGCTCCTCATCTGTGAGGAAGACAGTTCCTCATCTGTGAGGAAGACAACTTCTCCTCTGTGAGGAAGACAGTTCCTCATATGTGAGGAAGACAGCTCCTCATATGTGAGGAAGACAACTTCTCCTCTGTGAGGAAGACAGTTCCTCATCTGTGAGGAAGACAGTTCCTCATCTGTGAGGAAGACAGCTCCTCATATGTGAGGAAGACAACTTCTCCTCTGTGAGGAAGACAGTTCCTCATATGTGAGGAAGACAGCTCCTCATATGTGAGGAAGACAACTTCTCCTCTGTGAGGAAGACAGTTCCTCATCTGTGAGGAAGACAGCTCCTCATATGTGAGGAAGACAACTTCTCCTCTGTGAGGAAGAAAGTTCCTCATCTGTGAGGAAGAAAGTTCCTCATCTGTGAGGAAGACAGCTGCTCGGCTGTCTCTCCTCATGGTTTTTACATCGGATAATTCCTGTTCTTTCTGCATGTAGTTACTGTTTTAAAGAAAAAAACCATCTCACTACATCTCAGACTCTACACTCTTCAGGCTAGACCAGGGATAGGCAACTCCAGGCCTCGAGGGCCGCATTCCTGCATGCTTTCCAACATACCATGCTCTGGCATGTTCTAATTGGCTGAACACACCTGAACAAGGTAATCAGTCATGACTAGGGCTTGGATATCTGGAAATCATGCACACACTGCGGCCCTCGAGGCCTGGAGTTGCCCATCCCTGGGCTAGAGTTAGAACTTAGGACAACAACATTCTGCAGGGTTTCTGGAGCTTTCAACAGACTTGTTTGTTCATAAAAAACAAAACCGACATTCTTCATGGATTTTTTCCTGTTTTTCTGCATGCTTAGGTTCAACAAAGAACTGCAGTCATCCCTGCTCTGATGATGTCATGATGACAGATTAAAGGAAGTTCACAAACCACAGTCAACAGTTCAAAAACCATGCTCTCCAGAATCAGCAGTTTGTCAACCTACAAGAAAATGTTTTGTATTTGTCAGGGACAAAAGTTTTGGGAAACCTCCAGGTTCCAAAGGGTTGATGAGGAGGGGATTTGTAACCTTTGCAGTTGCTTGAGATTTTTGTGTGTTTTGTGTCTCTGAGCTTATATGTGCATTTTTAATTATTTAGTGCAGACTGTGGAGGTTTCTTGGTGTGGTTTTGCTGTTTTTGGTCATTTTCAAAGTAACATTTTTGATGTTTCTTTATTTGGATCTGGTCTTGATCCTTCAGGAAATGTTGTCCTTCACTGTGGTGGAGAAACTTGCGTTGTGATGATGAAAGGTATTTCAGGTTGTTTCCTTTGGATTATGTCCACCTCTGAATGTAGGGATGTCCTGATCATGATTTGTTTGTGCCACAATCTGATCACGGATCGTTTGATTTTGACTCTCTGCCGACACAAAGTCCTGATCCAATACTTTTGTAACACACAAAAGTTATTCCATATTTTATTTTCATCTTATTTTAGCATTCAACACTTCACCTTTTCTAGGTAAGTATAAACTAGTAGACATGGTGCGAATTTTAACGTAAATGTGAATTAAATAAAAACTCATGGACTATAAAGTTTCTCCACACAGCAGATATGTTTTACTGCTCCTCTGACTCAAACTGGTTCTGTATTCTGCTCCACGTTATGTCAATAAAATGTTGTGATGAGTTCATAGTATTGAGATGAGAGACTCCTCTGGTTTTTATCTGTAGCAATAGGCGTTTGTCTTGAACATGGCGGCCGTGGTGCAGTGGAAAAGGCAGCCACCCTGTGATCCGAAGATTACAGGTTCGATTACTGCCTTGCCATGTGCCAAAGTGTCCTTGGGCAAGACACTGAACCCCACATTGCCTCTGATGGAAGGTTGGTGCCAGTGTTCAGCAGCAGAGCTACCATCAGTGTGTGAATGGGACCGTGACTGTAATGCACTTTGGGCCTTCAATGAAGATAGAAAGCGCCATATATGTATACGCCATTTACCAAACGCCATTTTATAGCCCATTTATCTGATTTTCCACAGTTCTGATCCCATACAGCCTCTCAGTAAACCTGGTCTCTTTGGGTTTATAGGTGGTAGAACTTAGTATCTGGTTCTGAATACATGTTGCAGCGTTGTTCATCATCGTTGTCACGTGGGCCAGGTCCCCATTAAAGAGTGAGTCTGCTGAACACATTGCTCCCTGATTTTGTTCATTTTATATTCCAAAGTCCAACTGCTGATATTTACCTCTAACGTTGCTAAATCCCAAACCTCCAAGACTAGACCTTCCATTTTCGTCCAGCCAGATGAGGAGAGTTTAAGGGCTGGAACAGAGAAAATCTGCTGAATCAGACTACATCCAACTCTGAATCTATACCTTCAGAGACCGCCAGTGCTCTGGAAATGAGGTTCAGTGTCTTGCCACTTGCTACACATTGGAGGGTGGAGTGGAAATTGAACCTCTCATGTCAGACCAAAAAAAAATTCTTTAAAAATTGTTTCCAAGGAGAATTCTTCAATCACATTCCCCATCTTCAGGGCTGCCCAGTCCTGCTTCTCAAGAAGTGCCAACTTGCCCGTTTTCCAGCACTCCCTGCCTTTTCTCAAGCTGATCAGGTGTGCCCAGCCAATTTGAATGAGTAGACACATGACTCAGCTAACCAGCAGAAAGCAGTGCAGAGATAACTGCAAAATAGGCCAGATGGTAGATCTCACAGACCAGGACTGAGCGTTAAACTTGTCTGTTTCATCAGAAAAACACCTTTACTTTAAACTCTATTCAAGTTGCAATGCAATACCTAAAAAAACTACTGAACACATAGTTATTTTTTGCTTGTTTAATTAGCATACATCAGTTCTTGCAGTTTGTGAATGTCATTCAAACCTAAAGATCAGCATTGATGCATGACTGATGGCTCCCTGAAGAGCAAGTTTTAGAGTTGTAGCATTATCGACCATCAGCCATGCTGTTAAACCTCTGGAGAGCTGCAGATTCAACAGAATCTTCTTCCATTCTACACTATGACAATCTTAGATCTGAACAACAGCACAAAAACCCTAAAACAGGATTCATGTTCTGACTATTTAACAAGGACTCTGGGAGCAACATGAGCTGCTCATTTTTTTCAAGGAAAAGGAGGGGTAATTTCTCCTCTTCTTCATCACACTCCTGGTTTTATTCCAGGTCAACCTGCCAGAAAAAGAGGCTGAAATCAAGAGGACTGGAGAGTTGAATTTATGGGATGGCTGGAGTGAGCAGAAAACATGTGGAAGCAAAGATAGGTCACAAAATCCAGCCTGTGCTGTAGCTTAGATGAATAAAACTATTAATGTTTATAATTTGATCAACAGTGAACTTTTATTTTGGAAGTTAGAATGTTAAAAAATAATCAAAGAAATCACACAGTTTTTTTCAAAGCCTTTATTTATACAATGTTGCAGAAAATATGTAATTTTTAAACCAACAAGCAATTAAGAATTCTGTTCCTCAATAGTTTCTTCTTCTTAAAGATCTACTATCCTCCACTGGTTACATGTATTAATGGCATTAGTTTGAACTGGTTACCTGTCAAGAACCTGTCCCTTAAACAGACTGCAACCTCTCCATCATGACCAAGACCAAAGAGCTGCCGAAGGACACCAGGGACAAGATTGTATACCAGAACCGACTGGAATGAACCAATTTCCAATAAACAAACATTTTGGTAGAGTTCAACTGCTGGAGGAATTATTATTAAGTGGAAAAAGATCCTGGAGCTCCACAAAGGATCTCAGTGAAAGAATAAATCATGTATGAGGAAAAGCCCAAAACTACACTGAGGAACTAGTCAATGGCCTGAAGAGAACTGACACCACATGTTCAGAAAATCAGAATTTCTACAGAGACAATCTAGTGTTTCCCAACCCTGGTCCTCAACACTGTCCTGCACGTTTTCCATGTTGCCGTGTTTATGCACACCTGATTCAGCTCATCGTCAGGCTCTGCAGAAGTCTGACAATGACGGCCATCAAAGGCAGGTGTGTTTGAGCTGGGTTGGGTTGAAAAAAATGCAGGACAAGAACCAGAGGCAGGAAACACTGAAGATCCAGAGGAAACCAAAATGGACTTCTTTGTTTAATGCTACTTACCGGGTTTAAAGAAAACCATATTCACTGTGATGCATGGGGTGGAAACATCATGATTTGGGGCTGCTTTCTTGCCAAAGGCACAGGATGACTGATCCGTATTAATGAAAGGCCGAATGGATCCATATTTGATCAGATTTTGGGCAAAAAACATTCTTCCATCAGCGACCGCATCAGTTGTGAAACTGAGTAGATTTTCCAGCAGGACAACAATCCCAAAGACACCACATGGTAAACAAAAGACTAAGTAAAAACTATTGGATTGTTGGATTTGTGCTGTGGCAAACTGCAATTAGCACAAATTATGGAAAACCACCAAGAACCCCAAGACACGATAACCCAACATCAAGGAGAAGGAACACTAGAAAAAGGAGAAATACCAGGAACTCAGAGAAGAACTGGAGAAAGCTTGGAAGGTGAAGGTGACAGTGAATTCTCGTGGTAACTGCAGCAGATCCCTGGAAAGACCTCAGACATCTCAGTCCAGAAAGTGCAGTGCTAGGAACAGTTAAGATACACCCCAACCTGTCCTCACTCCCAAGTCGCCACATATTGGAGTAAGGACCCTCTGTATCAAAAATGTATGCTTTGGGTGTCCCTGACTTGTCGTTTTTTTACCCACTGGCTGTTCAAATTAATCAAGACACCCCAACCGATACTGGTTCAGTAGCAGACTTGAGCAGTACACTAACGTTAACCAGGTACCTCAACCCTAATCTTAATGTGGTACCGGGCGCATATTGGTACTGGTTCTAGACGCTGGACCGGTTCCGGATGGGGTACCCATTCCAGATGCAGATTGGGTTAGAGTACCGGTACTATACATATACATATGATAGACTATTGAAACATGTCTTTGTTTTTTTGATACTTAGCTGTTATCTTAACTTGTAGCTGTTTATCTAGATGTGTTTGTTTATTAGATATATATTTGTTATTCAACCATGTAGTTATAGAGTTAATTAAGCTCACTTTTCTTTAATAGTTCTAGCACATCACCTGTCCGTCCGGGGTTGAGGATCTCTCCTTCATGTGTGAAACTCTGAGGTTTCTTAATTTTTTTTCCCCCAAAAAAGATAGGGTTTTTCCTCACCGCAAAGGAGGGTGTAAGGACAGAGATGTTTGTTCAGCTTAGTCTGTTTAACAACCAGCTATTGTTTACTTTTACATGTTTAATAATTATTTTTGCTTCTTGCAATATATTCATAATCAGTCCAATGAGACGGCTATGGCTGTAATATTGGGCTACATAAATAAAATTGAATTGAATTGAATATCCCAAAGTACAGTCTGCGTTTGGTACCATGTCCAAAAAAATGCTGGTCCCCTGATTTATTCTGAACAGGTGACGCGTCTAAAAACGGTGAATTGGGGACACCCCAGTCGTCAAAAAGTGACGCAGATAGGTCCTCACCTATGTGTCAATATGTGACTACTTGGATGAGTTTTTTTTTTTTTTTTTCTCGCTTGAGGGTCCAAGTTTATAGAGTTCCTAGAGAAATGCATTTGACGAATAATGCTTAAATAAATTATGAAATGTGTTGCTTATAAAATGGGTTTACTAACTTAACTTCAGACGCATGGTGTAAGAGTCATGAAACAGCATTCATAAGTGACGCGTTTAATAATATCTGTTTTCACACATGACAGATCAAGGAAACTTCAAACACATTCGGCTGTGATGTTTGTAGTTTTCCTACGCTGCTACATTAAAAACCTACATTTTGTTAAAATATTCAATGATTTCACTGAAAGCCTCTTTTTCTTGTGATGCAAGACTTGTAGGTTCTTACTCAATGGCATTTCAGGAATTTTCCCGTCAAACATGTCAAAAGCAGGCTAAAAAATTTCACCAGAGGTTGAGTGCAGAGCCAACAGCTCTTTGTTTCCCAGCATCCCAACTTTCATCTAAAATTCATAAGTTTTAATGGGCTGCTGATATTTGAGGAAACAGCATTTGCAAGAATCAATGGGACAAATAATGAGTGGCTGATGATGCTGGAGCCCTGATCCATCAGGAAGGACTAGCAGGCCGGAAAAGTGATTGAAATAGTTGAATAATTTGATCAGATTCTTGATTTAAGGCTGGTTAATAAATAATTGATGTACCCCCAACAAAAAATAAATTATTCAGACATTTTGCTGTCAAAAAAATCCTTATAAATGTTGACCCACATATCGAGATGCACATTTTGAACAGTTAATAACCCGAATCAAAAATGATTGGCCGTAGATGTGGATGAGTTTTAAATATGTGTCTGCGTGTGCGTGTATATTTCTGATAGGGAAACAGACACTGACCCCATTTTACTGCAGACTTTTATCAGATTAAATTATAGTATATAAAATTTAAATTATAGCAGAGATGAAGATGCTGAGGTTCTCCTTGGGAATGACCAGGATGGATAGGATAAGGAATGAGTCCATCAGAGCGACAGCACATGTTAGAGGTTTTGGAGATAAAGTCAGAGGTCAGATTGAGATGGTTCAGTCATGTCCAGAGGAGAGACGGTGAAGATATTGGTAGAAGGACGCTGAGTCTAGAACTGCAGGAAAGAGGTCGAGAGGAAAACCAAGGAGGAGGTTTATGGATGCAGTGAATGAAGACATGAACGGATCTGGTGTTAGAGAAGAGGATAGTCAATTTCCAGAAAGTGAAATGAACAATCAACATATAACAATGGGGAGCTATGGCTCAGACATCACCCGGCCAAACAAGGTCTGCGTCAGGTGCTGTGGAACCAGAGCACCTTGAGGGAAAGTAGACTACTTGAAAAAGACAGAAATGGACTAGATGTGAGAGCAAGGTTCTGTTGGAATACTACTACTCAAGTTACCCTACAAAGAGAGGTTACATGCAGAGGATGTGGAGTGAATGGATGCTTCAGAGCCCATAATCAAGGCTGACTGCCAACTAACTAGTAACTCAATGTTCTAAAATCCACAAACAGCAACTGCTCTCACAACTTGAAATGGATGAAATTCAATTGTAACACCACGGGAGAGCCACAACACCAGGTAAGAGAGGAGGCTAGACCACACTCCTAACCAGAACTTGAGAACACAGCCCGATAACCACCATTACTCTAAGCGAGGCAGTAACTGACCTGAAATTCACATGATCACGTTTTATGATTTTACACTGGATTATTAATAATTAATTTGAGTACTTTTTTATGTTCTTATTTTTTAATTGTTGTATTGCTTTCATCAAATGTTTTCTTTGTATTTTTACTTTGATTTTTCTGAGATCGTGTGACCAGGGTGTGCTGGTTGTTAAGAACACTAGGTTAACAACTAAAGGTGACAGAGCCGCTGCAGCAGTGGCTCCATCTCTCTGGAACTCCCTTCCTCTCAGCCTCAGATCCACAGATTCAGTGTTTTCTTTTAAAAAGCTGCTAAAACACATCTTTTTACCATTGCATTTTCATAATTCTGTTTTTATTTGCTGTGTTTTACTTTGTGTTTTACTGTGAAGCACCTTGTGATATTTTATTATTATTAACCAACTGTCTCTGTGCTTACTCTGTTTTCCAATGTTCTTCTCCATCAGTTAAGGGGCAGAAGGTGTGAAACGGTTTGTACGTGTGTACTATTTTGAACATTTCTATTGTAGAATGGACCCATTAAACAGCAACGGTCCGTACCTCTAGAGGGCTCCCTTCAGTTGTAGGTCCATAGAAAAGTGGAACAGAAGGATTGGGGCGGAGCCACTATAGCCACTCGTATATTGGCAGAAAATGATGACAAATAGAAAGTGATGATGACTTATGGAAGGCACCAACATTGCACTCATAAAGTAACATTGTTTCCTTCTGGTACGGCGTACCAGAAGTACAGTCTCCCCCGCATACTGTGGGGGGACACTGTACATGACTCTTCGGCTCGTCACAAAACTCAGAAAACTCAAGATGCTTTATATGAAGCATCCAAAGGAGGTGCTGCAGTGTGGGAGTGCCCGTCGGAAAGCCCCTCCTGATGGCATCACCTGAATCAGAAGCAAAAAATCTGATATGCTGAGGAAGTTAATCGCAGAGGATCACCCGGAGCAGGTGTTTATTATTTGACGAAGAGGACAGACGCTTCTGCTTTGAAGGCACAGAGAGATGGAGTGACACTCCTCATCTGCATTATAAAGTACGTTGCTGTTTTGGATTTAAAAAAACTCTTTCTGTTGAGCAATACTCCAATGTTTTTTAATAAATGTTTACAAAGCATGATCAGAAGTGTTTTTGGCTGAGTATGGATCAGTAACGGACGTTCATCCGCTGCGGGGGTGAGATTGGGACAGGGTCCTAAACCAGTCCCTAAACCCCGCGAATTCGGGGAGAAAACTGTAAAGAATAAAAAGATGAGCTGTTGGATGACCCCCATTGCTGCTTTTCTAGTCATCGCGCTACAAAGACTGAGTGGTCTACACCAGGAATGCGCTATGAAAATAACTACTCAGTGGAAACAAGGTTTCATTGAGTGGAAACGCTCCCAGAATTAACTGGACTGTACTGAACTGCAACACTCAGTGAAAACAATGCTTTAGAGTCTTGTTGATGTACAGCTTCAAGCAATACTTCAGGTATGGACATCTGGCTGTATCTCTTAGGCACTTTCTTCTTTATTGCACCTTTCTTTTCTAGACTTTCAGGTGGTGCTTCACTCAAGCGTTGTAGTTGGTGTAGTTTATATCTTCTGGTTTGCTCAGAGAATTGATTCCTTCCACTGTTTTTATTTTATTTTGTTTACACTTTATTTAACCAGGAAGGGTGAGATTAAAAACCTCTTTTCCAAGGGAGCCCTGGCCAAGAGGCAGCAGTCTCTAAAACAACAGTACACAAAACTGATAATACAATTATATATATTAAAATTTCTAGATTCATAAATAACCCTTGCATGATAGTGAGCAGCCTCTAAGTCCTTCAGTCGTATTTTAAAAGCATTTCAAGGGAGCAGATCTGTCAGCTTCAAATCTTTTTTGTAAGATGGCAGCAGAGTAAAGAAATGCGTTTTCCCAGCTCTGTATCAGTCACCAGTATCAGATTATTCAATGTTAATGAGTGAGATTCAACGTTTCTCCTCTTGAGTTAGGAACATATTAGCAAACGAAGCATGACCTCGTAAATGAAAGTGTATAAATAGGACTACCTCCAAATAGCTAGGGAAGGCCATTGTACTCTTGCATACAAGTCACAGTGTTGTGTCATCTATTTATGGTTAGTTATGAACCTCAAAGCAGAATGAAACATTGTGTCCAACATTTGAAGACATGACAACAGAGCATTCATATGCAGAACGTCATCATAATCTCTCACAGGCAAAATGGTAGCAGTGACAAGACACGTTTTTACTTCATAAGAAAAGTAATGCTTATTGTGAAAGACAAAACAAGTTTGAACTTAAGTTGGGTTTTAACAAAAGTGGGTTTTAACAACTTTTTTCTGTCTACTTTTAAAATGAGGGAGTCATCAATCCAGACACTTATAATCATTAACTACATCTGAGGGTTAGGGTTAAGAGGGTTATTTTTCTCCAAATGTACCTTGGAGGTACACTTCCTCCAAGGGTGGATACGACTAGAAAAACTTCAGGAACTTTTTTGAAATTAGAAAACAACATCAACTTATCTTGTCTGCATTAAGAACGAATTTTTGGTGAAAAAGTGAAAGCTGGACAACAACAAAGCTTTCTGCAGGGTTTCAATGGCCTGAACTAGAGCTGAACTAGAGCTGAACCATAACAATAAATAACGCTAATGCAAGTTAGCGTCAGTAATCTTTTGAAGTAGGTCATTAGTGTACAAGATGAATAAGAGGGGGCCCAAAACAAAACCCTGTAGAACTCCTTTGTGAACTGTGACAAACTTAGAATAGAAATTTTCACATTTAACACAGTGGGTTCTGTTGTTTAAGTAGTTTGAAAAGCAAAAAACTGCATGCTCTGACAATCCAAAGCTGATCAGCCTGTTTTTCAGGACAGTGTGGTCAGCAGTGTCAAAAGTTTTTGAAAGATCCAAGAGTGACACACAGCACAGTTTCTTATCTAATGCTTCAACGATATCATTTAACATCTCATACAAGCCATACTGGTCCTATTTTTTTCTGAAGCCTGATATTTGGAAAGAACATCAGTTGAGCTCAGAAACTTTTTTAGCTGATTACAAACAAGACATTCCAAAATTCTGGACAAAACACATACATTTGAAACTGGCCTAAAATTGGGTAACACTAAAGGATCTCCCCCTTTAAATAAGGAGAGAACAAAGGCTTATTTCCAGACTGATTGGATTTCTCGAGGTTTAATTGAGAGATTAAAGAGTGTTTTAAGTAGTTCTGTGACCAAATGTGCTGCCAATTTTAAAAAAATAAGGCAACTACACCAAGATCACGTAGGTCAATGCAGAAGACACCAAGCCAAGAAAAGGTATAAGGTACATTAGTTCAAACTAAATCAAATAACGTTTACTTTTCTGGACATTTGAAATTTAGTCTGGTAGGGAGATTGACCAGATGCTTCAGATTATTAGCATCACAGAATAATTTAAATTCACTAGACGTTGCCTTTGCCAATTCCAGTTCAAGTCTCCAGCCAGGAGTAATTTTATATTCTTCAATTTTCCAAAAGATGTTTAATGAAGATAATGGCTGTTTTACATCAGTTGCTGTTTCTTTGGTTAGCACAGGAACATGATGGCAAATAAAAAGTGCACTGTGATAATTGCACATTGTACTTTTGATTATGAACCATTGAGGTCAATGTCTTACTTTGTTCTTTATTCGTTTTACTGTGATGACCTGTTATGACAGAAGAGAGAACAATAATCAGCAACAAGGAAAACGTTCATTTATTTTGTTGCACAGCATCAATTCAGCTCAGCCTTGTGAACCAACTCACTTTCTTTTTTGCTTATTGTACATTTTGATGACTGGTGACAGACTTGCTTGGAATGTGCACCCTTTGTATAAATTCCTACTTTTCCTTCCTTCTGGTGCTGCATCGTTTGAACACAAAACTCTGGACCTGCAGAACAACGTTCCATCAGAACAGCTGATGTTGGGGTCAGGGGTGCAGTGTCAAAGCCAAAGGCAGAGTTTTCTCGCAGACCTTGGGGAGTTTCCACAGAGCAGCTCTGTCTAATCCTGCTGTCAATCCCAGTGTGACGGTGTGTAAGGGGAGGTGACTTCTGTCTGCTGTTGATGCTTGAGGGCGGCGTTAACCACGTTAATTCTTCTATTGACAGATTTCCAGTCAGAGCATCTGGCCTGCATGTCAACAAGCTGCAGATAATTATGCAGGATCAATGTGTGATGTTTAAATCCTGTTCAACATTTGTGTTTCCAGCAACATCCTGAGGAGGGCCGGCGTATATTCAGGCTTTCCTTTAGAAATTAACATTTTTCTAACTTTCAACTGAATAATCAGGCAGTGACAATGTCTAACAGTACAAAAGCTTTCCACAGTCTGTCTGGGGAGCAGCACTGGGACAATAGTCTTCTGCAGAACAAGCCCAGTAAAGGCCTCCTGTAGTGGGTGTGATCATGAAGACCCTGAACCTGGACAGTCTTGTCTGCTCTGCCACCTCCTCTGTGGGGAACACAGAGCCTTTTTTTTTTTTTACTTGTTCTGTCCAACAGCTGAGCAAACGTATCAGAGCTGAGAGCCTGTCACGGGGCGCTCGGCAATGAGGATTGAGCCACAGGAGAAAAAAAAAAGAATCTTTAAATAAAGGGTTGTTTATTTTACCCAACAAAAATACATAGACTTAAGTTAAAATGGGGTCAACTTAACAAAATGTAACTAAGAGACTCAGAACCAAAAGATCAAACCAACTAAACAAAACTGACCCTCCAAACAGAAAACATCGGGGAGAATTTATACTGGCTGATCAGACCAAAGAGTTAAACATATTTCAACAAAAGAAACAATAATTCAACAAAGGAATAAACTTTTGTCTCCCCCCCTTCCATCATCTCTAAATGGGAGTGTCCAGGAAAATTTCCAGTTCCTCCCTTTCACCACATCAGCAACTTGTGTAGCTCCTCCCTCTGCCACATCATCAGGCTTCAAGGAGAACTCAAAAGAAAAGAATTACTCGACACATCAGAACAAAATTAACTAAATGTGTGCACAAATCATGAAGTTAATTTTGTTATTGAAGGTGTAAAGTAAAATAAATGTGTGTGCAAGTATGATAAATTCTGCAACAAATTTGAAAGAAATATAACAAACGTAACTTTTAAATGTGGGGCAACGGGGTCTGCCCTCACAGAGCCTCTTGTGTTGGACAGATTTACTGTTACAATCAGGGGTTTTAAATCATTGGACACACAAGATGTATATTCATATAAACCCCCTTTAGTTATTTAAACTAAACTTTATTTATATAAATTTTTGTTTGTGTTCTTTTTGTTGGACCGGATGGAAAAAAAGGTGAAAAAGAGAGAGAGAGATGTTGGGGGCCACAAACGAACAGAGGTAAAGGGTGGGTCACAGAGGTTAGAGGATGACTACAGGGGAGGGAGGGTAGAATCATGACACAACAGACAACAAGATGCTGGAGATTTATAATCATTAAAGTCAAGTGTGAATGTTAGTCTAAAATGGGCGGAGTCTGTCCACACACTCGTTTAGCGTTCCATTCTGTCCAGTCCGGCCAAGCACACAGACCAGGGCCTGCAGAATTGCCACACAAGACCCCAAAACCCCAGAACAGTGAGATACGGAAGCACAGAGTGCAAGCCCCAGCCCAGACAGAAGAGCATCCCTCCACACTGCCAGGTGGCCAGCGCAGAGCCCCGCCCTAAGAGCCCCACCACCCCAGACGAGCTGTCCACCACCACCCAGGAGTTCTGAGCATCCCCCTACCCCGACTCCAGATACAAGCCAGGGACCCCAAGGGAGACACGCCCCCAAGGTCCAGGCAACCACAGGAGATCCAGGAGAGAGCACGACAGGGAATAACCACCTCCTAGAGGAGGGATGACCAAGAGAGGTGGGGGTCCCTGAAGCTGTAGAGAACATAGTCTGACCAGACTCTCCCAACGTTGTAATTTAGAAGGGACCCGGCACCCGTAGGCAAGGACCAGAACCCACACCATAAAAACACAGACACCCTCCAGGCTCAGATGGAATGTGATCTTCCACTCAAGGACTTTGACAGAGGACTAAGGGAACGCTGTCCCTGCGTGGGGGGGGCCGCTGGGCCCAGGAGGCCGACACCCAAGAGACACAGCTGCAGACACACCAACCCCCCCAAAACAAGAAGTACATAAGTTTTCAGTCACCATATCCAGTTAGTTCTCTTTAGGGTCCTGTTTGATTCCGTGTTGTGTTCCTTTCAGAGTTCACAGTCATTCCCTCTCCTGATATGTTTGCATCCACAACGAAACGAAATCCAAATGTAACAAAGGAATCTTCTCTCCCAAAAGCCGTTTGTCCAGGTGAGTCCAAGCCACAAGTAAATCCAAAACGAAAGCTGATGCGTCGGGTGATAGATGCGCTAATATAACGTGGGACCCTGGCAGATACATCTTTTTTTTGCATTTTAAGCTTTCAGTGTTTAACACCTGAGATGACTCTGTCAAAGCCTACAACAATGTCTGACATATTGTAACTCCTTACTCGATCAACATGAATTGGCTGATCTGCAGAGAAAGCGACTTTGAGCTAGTAAAGCTAGACAATAAAGCTGCTTTTTACCGAAATGCAAAATTTTACTAATATAGAGTGTTCTAAAGCGGCGCAAAGTTGCTTTTCTCCACGACAGAATGAGTTGATACCCATTGATTGTGTAGTAGAGGGTTGAAGTTAATGGTCAAAAGTAAAATCTAGGGATGTCCCGATCGATCACATGATTAGAAATCGGGTCCTATCACGAGGTTAATGACTTGTATCGGTAGCGGTTGTTGTCAGCCAGTAATATCAGATATTTAATTTATCATTATGATGATCATTTCACATTTCAAGCTCATTATTCTGGATGAATGCTCCACTATGAAGTCTGCATGTCATGAACGGATCACAACATTTTATTGCATAGTCGAATACAGTAGCAGTTGAGACAAACAAAAACGCTTCAGTCAAACTAATGTTCATGGATTTAAACTTCTGGGATCAATAACTCTTTATTGTCGTTTTAAACTGACAACAAGTGTCTCCATCGGCCTGTCTTAACATAGACAACAACCTACGAATGAATTTCAACAGAAAAAAGATCAGGTTTTAGTTTAAACTTTCTGCGCTGCAGACAAAGACGGCTGCTCAGTGATTCAACTGCTTCAGACCCGAGATGTTCTTTGATCTGTCTTTTTATTCCTCTGACAGAACCCCAGTAAAGTAAAAAAAAGTGACGTCTCCTTCGACTCTTCCCACTTCTGTCGTTGGCCGTGACCTCGCCTTTAACTCTTCCCGCTCCTGTCTTTGGCTGTGACCTCACCTTTGGCTCTTCCTGCTCCTCTTTAGCTGTTCGCCTTTGACTCTTCCCACTTCTGTCTTTGACCGTGACCTCGCCTTTGGCTCTTCCCACTTCTGTCTTTGACCGTGACCTCACCTTTGGCTCTTCCACTTTGTTGCGCCTTTGGCTCTTCCCCCTCCTGTCGTTGGCCGTGACCTCGCCTTTGGCTCTTCCCGCTCATGTCTTTGGCTGTGACCTCGCCTTTGGCTCTTCCCACTTCAGTCTTTGGCTGTGACCTCGCCTTTGGCTCTTCCCACTTCAGTCTTTGGCTATGTCGCCTTTGGCTTTCCTGTCTTTGGCTGTGACCTCGCCTTTAACTCTTGCTCCTGTCTTTGGCTGTGACCTCACCTTTGGCTTTCCTGCTCCTGTCTTTGGCCGTGACCTCTTTGGCTCTTCCCGCTCCTGTCTTTGGCTGTGACCTCACCTTTGGCTCTTCCCGCTCCTGTCTTTGGCTGTGACCTCACCTTTGGCTCTTCCCTGTCTTTGGCCGTGACCTCGCCTTTGACTCTTCCTGCTCCTGTCTTTAGCTGTGACCTCGCCTTTGGCTCTTCCCGCTCTGTCTTTGACCGTGACCTCGCCTTTGGCTCTTCCCGCTCTGTCTTTGGCTGTGACCTCGCCTTTGGCTCTTCCCGCTCCTGTCTTTGGCTGTGACCTCACCTTTGGTTCTTCCCGCTCCTGTCGTTGGCCGTGACCTCACCTTTGGCTCTTCCCCTCCTGTCTTTGGCCGTGACCTCGCCTTTGCTCTTCCCTTCTGTCTTTGACCGTGACCTCGCCTTTGGCTCTTCCGCTCCTGTCTTTGGCTGTGACCTCGCCTTTGGCTCTTCCCCTCCTGTCTTTGGCTGTGACCTCGCCTTTTGTGCTGTGACCTCACCTTTGGTCTTCTGTGACCTCGCCTTTGGTTCTTCCCGCTCCTGTCTTTGGCTGTGACCTCACCTTTGGCTCTTCCCCCTCCTGTCTTTGGCTGTGACCTCGCCTTTGGCTCTTCCCGCTCCTGTCCTGTGACCTCACCTTTGGTTCTCCCGCTCCTGTCGTTGGCTGTGACCTCGCCTTTGGCCTCTCCTGTCTTTGGCTGTGACCTCACCTTTGGCTCTTCCCCTCCTGTCTTTGGCTGTGACCTCGCCTTTGGCTCTTCCCGCTCCTGTCTTTGGCTGTGACCTCACCTTTGGCTCTTCCCCTCCTGTCTTTGGCTGTGACCTCGCCTTTGGCTCTTCCCGCTCCTGTCTTGGCTGTGACCTCGCCTTTGGCTCTTCCGCTCCTGTCTTTGGCTGTGACCTCCTTTGGCCGTGACTCGCCTTTGTTCTTCCCGCTCCTGTCGTTGTGCCTTTGGCTCTTCTCGCTCCTGTCTTTGGCTGTGACCTCACCTTCGACTCTTCCCACTCTGTCTTTGGGTGGTGCTCCTGTCTTTGGCTGTGACCTCCTTTGACTCTTCCCGCTCCTGTCTTTGGCTGTGACCTCACCTTTGACTCTTCCTGCTCCTGTCTTTGGCTGTGACTTGCCTTTGGTTCTTCCAGCAACCCCAGTTGTTCCCACAACTCCTACTTGATGAAGCCTATCTGATAGACTGAAACATTTGATACTTAGCTGTTATCTTAGCTTGTAGCTGTTTATCTAGACGTGTTTGTTTATTAGACATATACTTGTTATTCAACCATGTAGTTACACAATTAATTAAGCTCACTTTTCTTTAATAGTTCAAGTACATCACCTGTCAGTCCGTAGTTGAGGATCTCTCCTCATGTGTGAAACCCTTTGGTTTCTTAGCCCCCCCCAGGATTTTTTATGAGTTTTTCCTCACCGTGAAGAGGGTGTAAGGACAAAGATGTTTGTTCAGCTTAGTCTGTTTAACAACAGCTATTGTTTACTTTTACATGTTTGATTTTTTTCTTGCAATATACTGATATCAGTCCAATGAGACGGCCATGGTTGTGATATTAGGCTATATAAATAAAATTGAATTGAATTGAATTAATCCTTTTGGAACGTCGGTCAGCACAGCCTCTGAAGTTTAGCTTTACCAAAAAATTGTTCTACGTTTTTCGCTGAATTGTTTTATGTAGAAGAGTATCTGTTTTTCCAGCGACACGTGTCCTGGTGTGATGTGAATTTGTTCCAAAACTAGACCAGCAGTTTTTTATGTAGGCTTTAGAAAAAATTCTCAGTAATTATGTGTAACACTGAAAATTTGTCTAACCCCAAAACACACAAAAAGACACTGAAGCACACAGTCAGAAGACCATACTAATGTTCATTTTTTTCAACTCTTCATATGAGGCTTTTTATCGCTGGTTGTGGATTAGAGTTAAAAATATCTACGTTTAAATTGTGGATATGTCCTCCTGAGATTTCTTATGTGTGTTTACAAATGATCCATCCTCCCGGCTGCAGCTGCTTGCCTGATGCAAGACTCTCCTCTTCGTCTTCATGACAGAGGCCTTTTCATCCGTGCACAGCTTCACATCCTTGCAGGATTCTGTGTTACACTTGCAGTTGGGTTGACCTTTGATCATAATCCTTGTATTTTTTTGAGGAAGCAACAAAAGGTGGTCCAACCATTGTCTGCCTCTTCATCACCCTCTGAGTGTTCACATCAGGGTTAATGTAAAGCCATGTCCCTTGATACTCACAGCTTCCCACACGCTCCACTCCTTTTTCTTTGCACATCTGGCAGTTTTTTTGACTCCTTGTGGAGTTAAAGCTGACTAAACCCTATTTTTAAAAAGTACATTTTGTGGTGTTAGCCAAAGGCCAACATTTTAACTTTTAGAATAAGAGCATTGGTGTAAACGAAAACCTTAAGGGATGACCAGTGCTGTGATCATGTAACTCTTGATTTTGATTGGCCAGATGTCATGACCTCATTCACCACATTTAAAAGAAAGGTAACAATGCCTGTTTGGGAGCAAACTGTGATCTTTTTACTTTGAAAGATTGAGGAAGTTGCAGCTGTGATTTTTCCTTTTTAACGTCCATCCATCAAACCTCATGTTAAGACTACCTGAAATCATCTTACTTATCCAGAAATAATGATTCTTACAAAGTTTTATTGGTTTTGTAGGTAATATTTCCATGTGTCACCACTGATGTGGAAAAAAACAGGCACATGATAGTAATACAGGAGCCAAAGGGTGGCAGCTGCCCCCCATATAAAATGTTCTAGCTCCGCCCTTGTCTTAGAACTGACGTGGTTGATGCCTTTGTTTTTGAACTCCTCCATTCTCTGAGGCTGCCAAAACCTGTGTCAGGTCTAAGCCTCTTTCTGACACAGACAGAACTGGCAGCTGATTTAGAAGCGATGCTCTGGAAAGACAATTGAAAATGGACTGGAGTGATAGCATAAATACACAGCTGCTTATTGAAGGGAGCGATCGTTTTAAAGAGGCCCTGATCAGGAGAAAACAAAGCAGGAAGGTGAAACGTGGCTGGTCTTTCGAACATCATCTAGTCATCAAATCCAAATGAAGCCTGTAGAGTTATTTTGTTTGTTTGGGTTATTTTATTATGGCTGTTTCTTTTAGGATGTTTGAACATGTGAGTGACTTTTATATGCTTAGAACAGAGAATTGTGTCATGCATGAATGTCATGTGTCACAATGTCATGCATTGTGTCGGGCTGAAGTACTCCGGCAGCATCTGACCAGCCTCTTACAGTCTGCTGATTCCGCACTGCCCATGGACTCCAAAGTCCCCCCCCTTGATTGTGGTCAACAAAGAGGCCTATCTGGTTAGGGAGCTCTTGGATTCCCGGCACCGGGGAGGACAACTGCAGTATTTGGTGGACCGGGAGGGGTATGAACCTGAAAAATGGTCATGGGTCTGCTCCAATGACATTCTTGACCCCTTCCTCATTTCAGACTTCCATCCTCAGTAACCCTCCAAGCCAGCACCCAATGGCAGATCCAAAGAAGCTTCTGGAGCCGCTTGCGGGGGACGGGGGTAGAGGGGGGCTCTGTCTGGTGTCAAGCCTCCGACTACCAGAGGGAGCCATCTCCTGTGTATTAACTCTCACCTGGTCCCTACTTCATTCACTACATTTCCCATCAGCCATTGCTCATATTTCCTGGACTAAACACCAGCTGTTCCACATTCAGTTTTAATCCTAATTTGTGCTCTTGTCATCAGTCATAATTTCAATGTCATTATTATAGCATCATTTAATGTTGATAGGTTTCTCTTTTACATATAATTGTTTTCAATTAAATATTGTATATTATTTTGCAACTTCACTTACAGTAGCCATTAACAAATTACGATTAGCATTTACTACAGAGCCTGTGACCTGACATGGGTAAAAAAATAGTTTCCACAAATGAGCATTTCATTCTCACGAAAAAGTAAATTATTCCCACAGAATATTTATATCGTCCCCTCGGAATATTAATTTGTTTGAACGAAGTATTTTAAGTGAAGAAAATCCTAAAAGAAATTAGTTATTGCAATCAGAATGGACTGACGTGACGCCATCTTGTGGAGGTCTAATTGCATTATCAGTGCTGTTGTTTCTGATGAGGATGTTCTATTTCATGCACACTCCACACAGAAAGGGCCCCCGTTGGTGATGCAGTTTATGTTGTTTCCACAGAGCAGACCGGATTGGACCGGGCCAGGAATTTTAACATTCCCATTATGAAATGGACCCATTAGGTAGGCCGACTTGTACCATTGTAAAAGTGTCATCACACAATAAAGTCCTTTGATTGGCGGAAAGGTATTGCAACAGAAAGCACACGACCAGCGCCATAGTTTCCAAACAATCAGTTGTTGTCCTCCTTCCTGCTGTATTTGTCTTCACTTCCTGCAATCTTCTTGCAAATAACATTAAATTCTTTGCTATTACAAAACACCAGAACCCAAATATGAAAAACAAGAAGCTGAACCACAACCTCCAGTGTTGTTGCCATTACCTTTCACTGTAGTCGCACAGCTATGATGCACAACTAGATCATGGGTCTACACCTCACATGCACCTTAATGGTCCAACACAGTGGAAACGCTCGCTTAAGATTGCCCACACCATTCTAAATTTTTTTATTATGTATGTCTTACTATTCCACAAAAAATTATAATACATAGAAACAGATAGAAATTAAAACATTTACTCTAAAAGCAATTTCTTTGAATTTCTTCTGGTAGTTTAGACTTTTGCTGCTGTGAAGGTCTGAACTTTGTTGTTTTTCTGGAGAATTCTGGTTTTAGTCTGAGATTGGATTATAAAAACTGAAACACCTCCACACAGGGAACCAAATTTAATTTTTGAGGCACTGGCCAAGTTGGCCGGTTGATTAAAAAAAAAAAAACCCATCGGAAAAACATATATTTTATCTGTCAAATTCTAACAATATTTTACACAGAAATACCTTGGACTTTTTAAATTAAAATTAAAAATACTTTTTACATTTTTCTGTTTTTTTTCTTTTGGGAAAATGAAAGGGCATCAAAGTAATTTCTAAATGGTACGAACACGTCTTTACTGTCATATAACTGTAAACTCAAATTCAAACATGCTGAGAAAACAAGGACAGATTTAGTAGCTTTCCTAATTCTACCTCCAGGTGATCACATTTTAGTACATATCAGAACAAAAAACACGTGAAAACATTCAAATGTTTTGGGTTATTCTCATTATTTATCATTATTGAAATAAAAGCTGCAGCTTTAAGGAGGATTGAGCACAACATCTGACAGGTCACAGTTTTCAGTGAAACACAGACTCTGTAATGCTACACAGACGCTGCTAAAACACCCGGGATATTATTCTGTCATTATTTAGAAAATACAGTTTTCATGAATGTCCTTCTTGTTGTATTTATCCACCGTGTCTTAAAGGCCGGTCAGTGAAAATACTGTCCGACTTTATACCGGTCTGTGATCACGCAGGACACACAGAACAGCTAGTTAGCAGCATAGCATTAGCGGCTAACAAGCTAGCATCCTAATATTAGTGGCTAACAAGCTAGCATCATAGCATTAGCGGTTAACAAGCTAGCATCATAGCATTAGCGGTTAACAAGCTAGCATCAGAGCATTAGTGGCTAAAAAGCTAGCATTAGCGGCTAACAAGCTAGCATCAGAGCATTAGAGGCTAACAAACTAGCATCACAGCATTAGCGGCTAACAAGCTGGCATCATAGCATTAGTGGCTAACAAGCTAGCATTAGTGTAACAACAGCGCTGTTTCCAAATCAACATGTTATGAATCTGTTGCTGCTGTGAAGCAGCTTTATCTTCCAGTTCTGACTGGATCACATATTCTGCTGTTTCATCAGCCAAACTAAACGCTGCACGAGTGAAGTGAATTTAGGGTGGGGTCTTGTGTCTCGCCTCACGTGTGTTTTGTTAGACG